>JBAMBR010001538.1:0-55000 GCA_037044475.1 Zaprionus obscuricornis
AACTTTGAGTTTTACGTTGTTGCGCAGCTACTGCTGCTGCTTTTGCTGCTATGTACTGTTGTTGTTGTTATTGCCATCAACCTGAAGTGCAGGCGGTGTACGTGCTGCCTGGCACAAGTACAAGTTAGCTGCTGCTGCTGTTGCTGCTGTTGCTGCTGTTGCTGCTGCTGCTGCTGCTGCTCCACACTGCTTCTCACCTTAACATTTGCAGTGCTTCAGCGGGTTCGCTTTTGCTGTTGTTGTTGTTGTTGTTGCTTTTAGCCATGGCTTTGTTTTCGATTTGAGTGAACGAACGTTTTGCCTTTGCTTTGCTCGCCGCCTTTTTGCAACGTTTACATTCTATGTTATGTTTGTGTGTGTGTGTGTGTGTGTGTTTGTGTTGTTGGCAATATTTATGCCGGTTGTGTTGTTGTGTTAGGCCCTGCTGCTGCTGTTGCTGCTGCTGCTGTTGGTGCTGTTACTGCTGTTGCTGCTGCTGTTGCTATTGCTTATCCTGTATGTCGTTGAACTTTTAGACAGTACAAAAAGGAAGAGAAGCAATACCTGTCCCTTATGCCGTTTGCATTGCATGTTGTCCGAACTCAACAGGAGGATGACTTACCCATCGAACTCTGCTCCGTTAGCTCTTTGCCCTTGCCTCTGCACTTGACTTTGTTAGCTAAATCCAATGGCAGGACACAGCACATAGCACATAAAAGCAGCGACAAGTTTTGCGACAAACACACGCCATGCCACGCCACGCCAGCTGAAGCCTGTAAAGCTGCTGCTGTTGGGTGCTGCTGGCCATAAGCTTTAGCATAAAAGGCCGAATAAGAAATGTAAACAAGACTAAACAAAATGCAGCAAAATGTTGCTTTTCCTTTGAACTTTTTGTTTTTTTGTTTTTTTTTTTCGTTTTGCATTTACTATAGTTTTCAGCTTTAGCTGTTGTTTGTCCAGGCGCCATGGCAACCCTTTATTACTTTTGAACAGTGGCAACACTATGGCGTGTTCTATACCGATAGGGTGGACATTTTATTATGTATTTTTTTTTTTGTTGTTTTCTTTTGCATAAAAATTCTATTGGAATTTACATTGCATCCATCCATGTGCACCTTGCTCCCACGTGCCATAGGCAACAGACAGCGGACAATTGGACATTGGACAAGCAGCTGGACAAAAAACGTGCAACGGGCCAAGAAGCAAATAGGCAATGGCAGGGAGGAGAGTTTAGTAGTAAGGTAAGGTAAGCCCAGTGGCATTTTTTTTTTCTATTTTTTGGGTAGCTAATATCATAAATTGTGAGCATGTGTAAATATTTGAACAGATACAGAAAGAAGTCAGCTAGCACCGCACTGTCAATGTGAACGACATGAATTCATTTTATTTTTTATTTTATTTTATTTTTTTTTTCTATTTTGCTATTGCATAAATTAAGCCATAAAAAAAATGCAATAAACTATTATTATTATTTTTTTTTTTCGACAGACTAAAAGGCTTTTTCAAGTGCTTTAGAAAACTTTACAATTTTTGAGTAGGTGGAATAATAAATTTTGGTTGTTTGAATATATAAAAGAAAAATGTAATAAATATTTGTGTAAATGAATTTATATGAAGTGTAATACACAGACAAATCTTAAAACTAAGCTGCAAATATAAGATTTCTATTAAAAAAAAATTGTTGCAATTGAAATTTGTCATAATTATATTAGAGCAGAGACATATAACAAATGTGAGACATATGTACATGTATGACATATGATATGTGACATGTGCAAAATGTGTAAATTGAATTGTCTCTGTTCTTGTTCATAAATTGAAATGAAATTATATTAAATGGAAACTAATAAAATTACAGCAACAACATAGAAAACAATTCTCAACTTAAATTCAACAGATTTTCAGACATTGTAACTATCGATGGGCAATTCATGTGTTTTAATGCACACATCACGATAAAGTTCTAAAACTCTGTGCGGATAGTACATAATTTCATAGTTGGGATTTTCAGGCAGGCAGCAGGCATCAGTGCATGCACAACATGGCCAGCGGCCAATTGAATATAGACAGAATCATACACAGACACACACACACACACACACACATACATACATACATATAAATGAATGCATGTATGGTCAGCTAATATTGATGCAGTTCTGTTAGAGTGGAAAGCTACCTTGGGGCTGTATCCTCATTCGCCGACATGTAAAATGATGCGTAAACAATATTCTGACGCATCATTAAAAACGCCTGAACGAGTTGCATCGATCAGCTACACGTCCACTTGCGAATCATCTCTATTCTCAATATGTATAGTGTGTGTGTGTGTGTGCTGTTTGTTGTTGTTGTTTTGTTTGTTGCGCAGAACGAACATGATTATGATGACGCATCGCGATGCATGAAAAACAGCTCAGTTCTCTGTTGAAGTTGAAGCACTGCCTATGTCCAGCACACTGCCCTGCCTCAACAGGCAACAATAACAGCAACAACAACAACTACAACAACAACAACAACAAAGAAAAAAACAAGTAATTCAATTTTGCCCGCTTGGACACGGATCGGCCGAGTGGGACTCTCTGACTCTTGTAGTCGCAATGGGAATGAGACTTAAACATGGACTAAAACTGAGACTGGAATCGGCAGTAGGGGATGGGGATGGGGATGGGGATGGGGTTCGGCAGAGGGAATGGGAATAGGTTCACGTCTGGGTTCGTCATGTCCACCTTCACGCGCAACAAACAAAAGTTCAACTGCCTCAAGTACGCAAGATGGCAACGTTTTGCTCTTTGCTGCAACACCCCTTCCCTCCCCCCCAGCAACATTTGTTGCACATATGTATGTATGTGTATGTGTGTGTATGTCTGTGTGTATATCTGTATGCTGTTACAATATATCGCTGCATCGTTGCATGCCCCTTTTGCATTGTTGTTGTTCTTATTCCTTCTTTAGCAGTTTTGTTGTTGTTGTTGTTGTTTGTTGCCGTTGCTGTTATTGCTGCAGCATGCTCACTGCTTGTTTATGCTGATCTCTGTAATGAGATATAATGCCGGCCGGCCGGTCTGCTTGAATATAAGCAAAATAACAACAACAACAACAACAAGAGCAGCAACAACTGACGTGCAGCAAGAGCAACAGCAGCTTCACTACGGCATCAGCACCTGACCTGGCATACGTGTAGAGAAGAATGGTAAGCTTTGTACTCTACTCTTGAGCAACTGTAGATCTGCCTCAACATAACAAGAGTTGTGTGTATATAATTTGAAGCGAGGGTCGTTTTTTTTCCTTTTTGTTTTTGTTTTTTTTTTTTTTTTTTGTACAAATTTACATTACAAATTATTTGGTTATTTCTTCGAAATAAATTCTTAAATTCTTAAAACAGATTTCATTCGATTTGTAGAATTAACAAAATCAAAGCTTGTGTAGACATACTTATTAGAGTGACTGTATGTGATCAAGCAGCAAACATGATTATCAGCCTTTGGGCTACATCATTATCACGGTACATCCGTGATTGTTGTCGCATCACAAACAGTAACAACAACAACAACAGCAACAACAGCAACAACAATAACAGCATCGATAAGTCGTGCGGCGACAGAAGCTTTTGCAGCCTCTGGAAAAAAGTTTTGTAAATCAACTCACGTATATGGAGAACCCAGCAGATTTAAAGAGACAAAGAGAGAGAGAGAGAGAGAGAGAGTGAAGAGAGAGAGAGAGAAACAGTCAAAGAAAAAACTGACCTGGACAAGTGACAAAGTGATGAAATGACGAAGCGGATCCTCAACATGGCCGTTGACTGAATCAGTAAAATATTATGCATACAGCTGATTCTGATTGAAAAGCCTTGGCATCTCTGTGGGCGTATTGTATGAATATATACATATATATATATATATATATATATATATATGGTATCTCGAGAGAGAGAGAGAGAAAGAGAGAGTGAGTGAGTGCGACAAGGGTCGTTGCGCTGAACTTCATGCGTCGATATTAATGACCGGCCTCGACCCCAACGAACAGCAGCGCTAACAGCTAGCAGCTAGCACTGAGCAGAAAGAGAGAGCAGTGAGAGAGCAACGCAACAATAACAACAACAACAGCAGCAGCAGCAGCAGCAGCGTCAACGAACGTGCCCAAGTAATAAAGAAATCTTCAATGTTTGACGGTGGGGTGCACGTTCATGCGGATGCATGGATTATGATGAAGAAGGAGAGAACATATCGTGGAGTGGGTGGTGAATGCTAAATGGTGAAATGACAGCGGGTAAAGAGGTGAAAGGGTGTGTTCCTTCTTGGAATGATGCAGCAAAAGCAAAAAAAAAATAAAAAAAATAAAACAAAAAGCCAGAACATGAAATTGGCAAGCGCGTTCAAGAGGCGCATAAATTACAGTACTCTTCGCTGGGGCTCGGCTTGCCTTGCCTTGGCTTGGCTTGGCGCTGCTTCCCTCAGCTCAACTCTTTGCTTGTTTTATATTTATTTTTTTTCTTTCTTCTTTTTCGTTCTTTAACTTGAAGTTGCTGCTGTTGCTGTTGTTGTTGTTGTTTCTGTTTTTGTTTGTATTGTTGTAGGCAGGAAATGCATTACCACTGCATCGTTGCATCGTTGACATTGCAATGCTTATGCAGCATTGACTTAAAAAACTGACGATGATACCCGCCCCAAAGAAATGCCACACCCATTTACAGCAGCATTTTCGCATTTTCGCTTAATTTTTTAATTGCCCCAAAGGTTTCTTGTGTTGCCCTCCCCCTCTTCTTATCACTCTCTCTTTCTCTCTCTCGCTCTCTCTCTCTCTCTCTTATTCTCAGTCTGTCTTTACGCTACACATTTCTTTATTTTTCTTTTGTATTCGCTGTTTTTTTTTTTCTGTTGTTGTTGTTGTTGTTGCTGTCGCCGACTGCAATCGAAGTTCGTAATTAAAAATGCGTAACGCGGTTTCTTTAAGTTGCCTTTGTTCTTGTTAAACGTTTAGCTCTCTTTCTCTCTTCTTCATTCAAGCTTCTTCTTTATGTTGCTGTCACTGTTGTTGTAATTGTTGTTGCTGTCGGTCTCTCATTGCTTTGATCGTGCATCAGACAGCAGCTGTTGCTGTTGCTGCTGCTTTACTATATAGTTAACTTTCGTTTCTTTCTTATGTTATGAGCAAAAGTTTTATTCTTTAAAAACATTTTTAAATTGAATTTCAGGGTAAACTTACCGCAATGAACTTGCACAACTTACGATTATTTAGATTTTTCTAGTTTATTATTCATTTTTATTTTATTTTTGTCATGTTAACTCACCTGCAATGAAAAAGAAGCGAAAATAAAAAATATTAGTTAGAATTCATAGAGAAATATAAAAAAAAAATTAAATAAAAATACAAATAATTTATAAAAATATTTTCTATTTAATATTTAATATATATATATTATATTTATTTAAATTACATTTATATTTATTTAATATTTTTTTTTATTATATTTATTAAAAATGTTTTTCTTATATTTATTTTATATTTTGTTTCTTATATTTATTTAAATTTTTTTATATTTACTTAATATTTTTATTATATTTATATTTATATTTATTTAGTATATTTTTGACTATATTTATTTAATATTTTTTTCTTTTATTTATTTAATATATTTTTTATTATATTTATTTCAATTTTTTTTTTCTTTTATTTATTTAATATTTTTTTCTTATATTTATTTTATACTTTTTTGTTATATTTATTTAATTTTTTGTTTCATATTATAATTGTTTTCTTATATTTATATAATATTTTTTTTCTTATATTTATATACTTTTTTTTCTTATTTTTTTTTTGCATTTATTTCCATTACACAAAATAGAAAAAAAAGAAACTGAACTAGTAAATTGTTGTTGTTGTTGTTGGAATTGAAGCTAAAAGTTGTAGAGAGTCTAACCAAAAGCAGATGATAATAATGGCGATGGCGATGTTCAGGTTCTGCGCCATGCGGCATCCTAAACTGAACCTATCCCAACATTGGGTTTTTTTTGTTTTTTCTTCCATCTTTATCGTTGTCGTGGTCGTCTTATTGTTGCTGCTGCTGCTGCTGTTGCTGTCGTTGTTGTTGTTTTTATTTATTTTGTTTTTTTTTCTTTTCCTTTTTTTTTTTGTTTTTGTTGGTTTTTATATCTGCGCCTAAGAATCATGTCGCGGAGCCAGTGAGCAACATGTTTGTGCGCCAGCAACAACAACAACAATAACAACAATATATAGCAGCAGCAAACAACTTGCGAGTGCTCTGGCACTCGGCAAAGCAAAGGCAAAGGCAATGGCCAAGCCTCTTGCCAGCTGCTTTTTGTGCCACTTCCACACACACTCACACACACACACACATGTACACACAATAACACAGCGATGTTGTTGTTGATAATGCCAGCAACGTTGTTGTAACTGCTGCTGTTGCTGTTGCTGCTGCTGCTGTTGCTGCTGCTGGTACTAGTGCTGCTGCCACTTGCCATGGACTTGCTCATCAACTGAATTTACTGCCACATGAGAGAGCGCGGAGTGCAAGTCCCAAAGTCGCTTGCTTGTTGCATTTAGTCATCGTCCTCTTGCTTCTCCATTAACATCATTATCAACATCAACATCATTTGCCAACATCATTAACATTATCATCATTATCATCAGCATCATTATCGTCATAGTCATGAACATCAACAACATCCTCCATTCGGCTGCCTATTCGTTCAACGTTCCACTTCAACACCCGGCACCATTGCCTTTCCCACAGTTACTACTACAACAGTTGCTGTTGCTGCTGCAGTTGTTGCTTGCTTACTTGCTGTTGTTGTTGTTGTTGTTGCTCAGAGTGCAGCAGAGTTCGTTCCACTCGGTCTTTTATTTATGTTTTGTCTTTTTCACTTTGTTTTGATTTCATGCATTTTGTTTTGCTATTCATATTTCTTCTGGATTTTGTATTTTGCTCGTCGTTCCTCACTCTTTTTCTTTCTCTCTCTCACACACACACACACACATACACTCTTTCTCTCTCTGTGTGTGTCGAAATGGATTGGCAAAGTCTGATAATTGCAGCGAGGCGAGAAACTTGATTCGCGCATGTGACGTCACTGAGGGCATTCACTTTATGCTGCTGCTGCAGTTGCTGTTGCTGTTGCTTTTGCTCTGTTATTGCTTCTGCTGTTGCTTCGGCGTTTGTTGCTGTTGCTGCAACATGTTGCTGACAGTTGCAGTCGAATGGGCAATCAATTATTTTCATGTACAGACTTTGGTCTCATTTACAATTGGCTTCGTTTTTTAGCTGACAAGCGATTGCTCTGCGCTTTGTACTCTTTCCTTTGTACTCTCTACACTCTATGCTCTACTCTCTATGCTCTATGCTCTGTGTAGTATTCCTGTGCTCCATTGTCCAGTTTTATGAGACACGAAATTTAAATTTACACATCGATAGCAATGCTCGCAGTGCGCCCATTGTCACGATAAATCAATTGCACTCTTGGCCTCCACTTCATTTCATTCGGCAATGGCTTTCAGCCAAGTCAGCCAAGTTTTTTTTTTTTTTTTTTTTTTTTTGTGCAGCTGAAGTAGTACGGTAGCTCGACAGACTTAAACATATGTGTGAGTGTTGTTGTTGCTGCTCGGTTGGTTTGCCGGCTTGCAACGATTTCTACAATGTACCTCAAGACGACGTTGCGTCGTCAAGCTTACAGTAGCAACATGTGGCTGACACTGACACTTACGTATGTTAATGTTGACAAAAGAGTCAAGAGACAAAACTGCAGAGACACAATCACACATACACTCACACACATGTATAACAACAATAACATGTTAAGGGAAAAGCGCAGTCATGAATAAAGCCAATTGTCAGCCAGAGGCTGACAATACTTAAGTCGCATTACTTATCTTGTTTTTCTTTTTTATTTCACAATAAAATAAAAAAAAACCAAGAAACTTTCATTTGAAGAGAAAATTTCTTTATGCATAAAAATAAAATTATATATTAAAATATGTATAATATTAAAATATATATAATATATAAATATATATGTATAAAATATATATTATAAAAATATATAAAATATATAATATAAATATATAAAATATATAATATAAATATATATAAAATATTAAAATATACATAAAAATAAAATAATTTTCGTCGATTTGCATGGATTACATTTTACAACGTTCGTAGCAAGAAAAGAAAAGAAAAAAAAATAACATATAGACAATTATTAAGCTTCTGTTAACAATTTGAAAACATGTTCAGCCGCTTGACCTTTTTTTCCAGCACTCAATTTATGAGCTGAACACATGAGCACACAACATGCAAAGCGCCATATCTACAGCAACAACAACAATAGAAAAGAAAAGAGAGAGAAAGGGAGAGACAAAATAAATCCAATATGTTGAGCCTTATACCCCCCACTTCCCTCCCCTAACTCCTTATTTTCTCCCCTTATAGAATTGGCGTGTCAGCGATGCAATTATTGTGATTTTCGTTGGGCTTAGGAGTTTGTAGGCATTGGTAGCATAGCATGGCAAAAGCAAATAAAAGCCGCCAAGCAGAGCTCTCACATTTTCATTTGAAGTCAACGTTTGAAGCTTCATCTGGATCATTAGGCGCGCCCTAGAGCCATTAATTTCTGTAGTCCCCAAAAGTGTTTGCCAATAGATGAGACAGAAACACAAACTAAACGCAGCATTTAAGATAAATTTGCAACGATAGCAGCACAGAAGAAACACACACAGAGAATATTCACTATGCCAATGCTATGCTTGCGCTGCAGCAAAGAGCAAAGAATATCAGAAGAAAAGGGGAAATACATAGTATGAGAGTATGAGAAATAGAAGCAATGTATAAGAGGCATGTGAGCATGAGAGACCAAAGAGTCACAGAGCATAAGAGAAAGAAGTATAAGGGCATGGATAAAAGGTAGAAAATGGCAATCAAGTTCAATGCACAGCAACAAGTCAGTGGAATAACAAAGTTGGCTTAAAGGATGGCAATTGGATGGAAGCTGAATAACTTCTTGGCTATTTCCTTTTGTGCCTGCAACTTGCAACATTGTCTTACCTTTCAATCTGATGGCAAAGCAATAGCCTCTCAACTCAACTCAACTAATGCAGCAACAAAAACAAAAACAGCAACAAAAAAAAAAATGCACGAGCAACAGGAAAATGTCTTTTGAGTCTTCATTTAATGTTGTTGGATGCATGATAGTTGAGCAGTTAAATTTCAAATGAATAACAAAAAAAAAAATAAAATAAAAATGAAAATCAGGATAAGTTCCAACAGTGTTTTTACGAGATTTTATATACATATATATGTATGTATGTATGTGTGTGTGTGTGTGTGTGCTTTTGATTATGAAGGTGCTGATTGCAGCTAAAAAGTTCAATGCTCCATTAACTTAGTGGAACATTGCGGTTAAAGCTGCAAAAGGGCCAACGCCGCTGCATCGCTGAATCGCTGCACTGTGCAGTAAATCAGAAAAATCAACACATAAAAACTAAACAATCGCCTCATTAATTACAATTAGAAGTGTTTATTGCTGAAGCGCAGCCATAAAGACGAGACGAGACGAGACACTGGACTCTTTGGCCAGCCAGTGTGAGACTTGCGTCATCATCAAAGAAGAGAGTTTACTTAACGATCACAGCGAGCCACATTTTCACCACATCTCATGGCAGCAGCAGCAGAAGCACCAGCAAAAAAAAAAAAAAAACAAAATAAGAGACTGGCGACGCAGTTGATGTCAGTTGACAGCAGACCCAAAGTCTTTACAGGCAGCAGCAGCAGCAGCATTTGCAATGATGCCACACTCGGGGGCATTACTGTAGGATTCATCAATCAACAGCTGTCACTGCAGCCGGCAGCTAGCTGCTAGCAGCCAACAGCCAACAGCCAGCAGCCAACAGCCACTAGCCAACAGTCATCAGACTGCGACCGGTTCTCTATGGTCCAGTCTACTGTCCATTGGCCATTGTCCATTGTCCACTATTCTCCTGTTCATCCTCATTCGTCCCGTCATTCAACGTTTTGGTTCACTCTAAATCAGTCTCTGCAACCCGTTATCCCCCTTTACCATCTGTCATTTGCTGCAACGCATGCGCAACGTTTTTGGCCAGTGCCAATACCAATTCGCATTCATTCATAGAGAGCAAGAGAAGGAGAAGGAGGAAAAGGAGAACGAAGCCAGATGAAATTGTAAGCGAGGCACCATACGGCAAAAGCATCCCGCCGTTCAGCTTCCTGTTGAATCGTAACTCTCACAGTTCATCTACTGTTTTGTTTGCGATTGCGATTGCTATTGCTATTGCTAAGCTGAGCTGTTAACTTCCTTTCTGGCATGTGTGTCTATGTTCATTTCATATGGTTTATTTTTCTTTCTTTTTTTTTTTTTTATATTTTGTTTTTTGTTTGTCTTGGCGCGTTTGTGCTGAACTTTTCATTTGACTGGAAAATTGCTACTCACTGAGCTGTCGGTGCGTCTATTTTATGCAAATGTTAGTGATAATTGTGGCGCGAATATTGCATAATCATGACACATGACAAATGGCAGCAACAGTTACATTGAGTTCAGCAGCACTTTTCATATCAACATCAACGTCAACATAAATGCCATAATTTAATTATTTTCTTTTTCATTTTATTTATTTCTTTTTTTTTTCAAAATTCAACTGACAAGATTTCATATATGGCATAAATATCATATACATATATATATATATATATAGTAGAATTAATAAATTTCATTGGCAAAATGCATAAAAATTAAATTCAACGTTGAATTCTTCATGTTGCTTCAAAATTCAAGTTTCAGCTCGAATGAGGCTGCAAAAACCAAACAAAAAAAAAAAAAAGGTTTAATACAATTCTAGCGGCGACAGACAAAGGCGTCAAACTCCCGTTATTTCCAGCCCATTTAGCTTTTCGTAACGCCACTGCCACTGCCACGCCTTCTCTTTTGTGGCTATTTTCAGCTGCTCTGCTTTGCTCTGCTCGGTTGATTTCCACTACCAATTTTTTCTCGTTTTTTTTGTTGCTGTTATTTTTATCATGTTTTCTTCTTTTTTTTTGTTAAAGCCCCAACAGCATACTTGGACGGACTTAGATATATATATATATATATATATTTTAATTTATGCACCTGCCGGCAGCTGCTCTTGTAAAAGAGAAATCCTTCATAGTCTAAACACACTCTGCTTGAAAAGGTGTTGGATGCTAAGCAGCCGACAATCACTTTGATTTCAAATAGAAGCTACTTTGCTTTAGGGGAAATACGTTTCTGAGGAGACTGAATAAAATGCCACTATACGCTATACGCTGTAATATTTACCTTAGTGCTGAATCCTTATTAGCTACGTCAGCACAAACATTGCCTGCGTCATGTTTATCTTAAGGGCCGCTGCTTTAGCTTATGGCATGGTATCTGATATCTATTCTCTTCTTAGCCTTTGAGTAAGTTTAATCAAAGTACAACTAGAATCTTATGCATTTCATTACATGGTGAAATGCAGTTTTTTTTTTTTTCATTTCCGACAGTAAACTCTTTTTAACACTCTCAATGACAGTGGCACTTAGCTTACCTTTGTGCAACAATATGAGGCAGCATTATGGCAATTCAACAGTTCACTCATTCTCTCTCTCTCTCTCTCTCTCTCTTTTTCTCTCTTTGCATCATTTAATAAGTCGCACTAGAAAATTGTAGTTGTATGCTAGAGGGAAGTGTTATGTTGCTGATGCTGCTGCTGCTGCTGCTGCTGCTGTTATTATTACTTGGCAGCTGCTTCAAATGTTGGTCAAGTGCTTACTGACTTCGTCTATTCCTTTCATTATTTTGTTATTTCTTTAGACTTAAACAGACTTCTGCTTGTATTTCTATACTTCTCGTATTTTTTTTTTTTTTTTTTTATTATTTTCTTCTTTATTTTTCATTTTGATTTGCGAGCCAACGATTGGGTTGCAAGCAATTTGCTGTTGCTGACCAGTTTAAGTTCAATTGACGCGAGCCTTTGGGCCATGCGATAAGCATAGTGCAGCGACCTGCCCTGCCAGCCAAACGGCCAAATGGCACTTTTCGTTTCTTTCTTTCTTTCCTTTTTTTTTTTCTGGATTACTCAGCGCGTTGTGAAATTGCCGGCTGTGTTATTTCCCCATACTCAATGTATACTCTATGTATACGCTGTATGAAGAGGCAGAAGGGTTTTTGTGAATTGCTCGATTGCTAAAGATTGTTGAAGTTTTTTCTTTTTTTGGTTTGGTTTGGTTTGGCACAAAGGCGGAAATTGGGTTCATTAGAGTTGACGGCTTAAGAAAATACAAAAAAAAAAAAAATTGTATCTGATATCCTGTTGGAATAGTGCTAATGAGCCAAGTGATAGACTTCATAGGTGAAGTGCTTGAAAGTTTAATGAGCACAAAGAACGTTTTCAAAGACGACGACGACTGTAAATCCGAATGCGAATACGAATGCGAAGTAATTGCATGAGTCCACTTGAAAATAATTGCACAAAGAATTGAATTTCAGCTGTAAGGTTCTCAGCACCGTCAATTAATCAAACACACACACACACACACATACACACATACAAAATGCAATTAGCCGTCAAGCAAACGACAAAGTCAACCTGGAGTACAAAGTGCTTGATACTTGATATTAGCATGAAGTCATGAAGTCATGAAGTCAAACTTATAGTGTTGCAAACTTTATTGAAGTATTGCTGCTTGACTCACACACTAACACACACACACACTAACACATACATACATATGTTGCACTTATATGTACATAAACCGCATATAAAGAGCATAAATAATTATCGTTTATAATTTGCACTTTTGACTTTGCTAATTACAGGCAATAAGACATTAAAATTAACACAAAGACATGCCCCAAAAACATAGATATATACATGATATATATATATGTAAGGATTATATGATGGTATTGCATAAATAAATGTTGTTGCTTTATAATTATTTTACATATTCTAGGATATTAATTAAGCGGATTTGCAACATGAAAGCTTTATTAATTGGAGCTTGTACTGTTATATGGCGAGTAGTAATACGAAGAGAGAGAGAGACCTTTCTCAGCAAGGACTTGTCGGATCATAAAGCATTAATGTTTGTGCATTTACTGTATATAATAAACAGCTGCTGCTGCTGCTGCTGCTGCTGTTGATGTTGCTGCTACTGCAATTGCTGCTTGGCTTCAGATCAAATGCATATCATCACACAGAATCATTATAGTGCGTTATGGCCAGTTGCTGGCACTGTTATAATGTTAGAACATCGTTAACGTAATTATAGCATATGCTACACACACATAGACAGACAGACAGACAGACATATAGGCTGCGGTTTATATAGGCATACAAATATATTCATATAGCAGATAATATGCCAGAGTTTCAAAAGCATTTGTTGCTTGTATTGCTGCGCTTGTAGTTTCAGTTGTTCAGTTGTTCAGTTGTTGTTGCTATTGTTGCTGTTTCTGTTGCTCAACATGCAAGTGCGCAAATATGAATGCGATACATGATACTCACGAGTGAAAAACCACTCAACGTTTCAGCTCAGACAGCTTGACGCCAAAGCGAATGCTGAAAAGTTCCGTGTAATGATGATGATGAAGCTTGCCACTTTATAGTTGTTTCTGTTGCTATAGCTGCTAAATCTGCCGCTTTTGTTAGTATTGCTGTTGTTGTTGTTGTTGTTGTTGTTGTTATAAAACAACAGTCTGTTAGTCAGTCAGTCAACTAGCCGAGAGCTAGTATAACAATGTCTATAATAGCAATTACGAGGCAATGGAAATTCCCGTTGTATTTGTGCATTTTATTTTATGAAACGATGGCAAAATGCACTGCAAAACTTTTAACAAAAGCCAAATGAACATTAGCTAACTGTAAAAAACAACAATAGCAACAACACAAGAAAAAACAGAGACAGAGAAACAGAAAGAGAGAGAGAGAGAGAGTAAGACTCGCAAAAGGTGCATGACGTAAACAACGATAATGAATCAAAGAATTTTCATATAACACAGAAACACAGAAACAATATTCTATACTCTATAAATCTAAAGGTAAAAGTTCTAGTAACTTTATAATGTTGTATTGTTACAACAGAGAAGATTTTCAAGTGCCAGAAGTGTAAAAATGTAATTGACATTTTCTTATGCAAGTGGCAGCAACATTGTCGTCAACTGTTGCACGCACCCTCGCTGCGAATCTGATTTCTATTGTTTTTTATTTTTTTTACTGCAAGTCTTTATTATTTTTTTTTCTTTATTAGATTTCTTGTATAACTGACCTGAGGTGAATGCCAGGTGCAAACAAATCAGAAAAATGCCGCCCCCATGCTGTTGACTTGTCAAAAAGATTGAATAACAAATGAAATGTCAAAAAAAAAAAATGAAAAAAAAAAATTAACTTGGCACGCCATCTAGCGTGCAGCCAGAGTAACGTCAGCAGCTATAATAATAATCGCCAACAAAATACAATTAACAACAGCAACAACAGCAACAACAACAACAAATGGCATATTAACAAAACAGGCAAGCACAAGCTATCTAAATGACCGCATGTAATCCTATTAACCTTTTGACTACCAATTTTTCAATTGACCAAAAACTGTGACTAGCCAAACATAGCAACAAGACAGAAAACAAAAAAAAATACAAAAAATAAATAAATAAACGAAACGAAACGAAATGAAATGAAATGATAAAAAAAAATCAATAATTATAAAATTAATATAAAATCCAATTAGTAGATAAAAATGTTCATAAATAAATCACTTTCGCAACAATTAAAATAAAATACAATAAGTAATAAGTATTAGCTTATTGCTATTTAGCAATAATATTCTAATACAAAATGTTGCTAACAATTGCGCTTATTGTTGTAGTGAGGTTTTGTCCAATCAAAAGCCGCTTAAAATGTTGTTAGATATCATTGACAAACAACCTGAGAGATTGACAAATTAAATACATGCTCGTGCATATATAAAAAATATAAAAATAATATATTAAAATACAACAGAAAAAAATAAAAATGAAAATAATATTAAAAACAACAAAACATTTTCTCATTCAAATTATTCTTATCTTGTGCATTTTGTGTTATGACTTTGGAATTATGCAAATTGCGAGCTAATTATTTCGGCGGCTATTATAAGCGGCCAATAATTTTTCGCATTTTTATGCATTCTAATTTTTCTATATTTTTTTTTTTTTTTTTGCTTCTCTTTTTTTCGGGCAAATTAGTTTCATTATTATTATTTTTTTTTTATATATACATATATATATATATATTTTTTTTGCTTAGCTTTCAAACTCGGCGCATTGTGTGAATTTGTATGTATTTTTTTTTTTGCGCTTTGCTGCGGTGAAATCTTCAAGGCCAAGCATATTGACTGACTCGAGTTTTTTTTTTTTTTTTTTTTTTTGTCGATGTTTTTGCTGTGTGCTTTTATATAATTTTTAACAATATTTTTGTCGTTATTGTTGTTGTTGTTGTTGTTGTTGTTATTGTTGTTCATTTTACTTTTGTTGCTATTGCAACCTGTCGCAAATATTTCAACGCATTTGTTATGCTCAGCTTATTTCATGATGAAGATTGTTGCTGTACATGTCTATATATCTCTCTCTCTCTCTCTCTTTCTTTTCTCTCTCTTTCTCTTGTTAGTGTGTGTTTGGTGTTTGAGTGCTGCGGTTATATTTATAGCTGCTGCAGTCATTCATCATGTGAGAAAGAAAAAAAATTAATAAGCCAAAGCCAGCGCAAGTTTCGCCCACATGCAGAGCAGGAAATGGCCATAGAGAACAGGTTGCCTACTCGGACTTGTGCTCGGACTTGGACGCGGACTTGGAGTTCGCAATTAGACTCTGGCACTGGAGACTGAAGACTAAATAATGGGGACTGGCAACTGGGGAGTGAAAAGTGAGTGAGAACTGAGACAGAGACTGGAAATGAAACTGAAACTTAACGCAGCGCAACGCAGCAAATACTTGTATATTAAGTGCTCGATAATTTTTGCCTACTTAAATGTGCCACAAATTTCAAAAATGAATTTCAGCTATGTATATGTTATGCACACCACAAGGCTAAAACAATAGCCAAAAGTGTAAACAAGACAAACAATAAGCAAAAGGTGCGTTCGGCAAAGTGCGCTGCGCTCTGCGCGCCGTTCGCTGCGATTTTTATTTTCGTCTTTGACCGATTGTCCCAGACGTCAAGGTTGGCTCCCAAACATACACACACATACACAATTGTTGTGCAGTCAATAGTCAACAGTCAGCAACCAGCTCACCATTTCCCTATATAACATTTTCGTTTATCTGTTTCTATGTACACCACGTAAATTATATCTATTCTACGTATGTTATGTATATTGAGTATGTTTTGTATTTGATTTTTTGTTTGTTTTTTTTGTGGGCAGATATAAATCATAGCATTTTGTTTATCGATAGCACTAAATAATATATAATATGATATAGAATATAATTAATTAAAGTCGATTTCTAGCATTAGTATAAGTGTCTATAAATCTGCGTAAGCCTGTTAAAAAGCAATTCTAAAACATTATGTGATGACGTGATCTTAAGACGCGTTGATAAACGCTTTTTATTTATATTTTTTTTTCATTTTATTTTTTATTTTTGTTGTTATTTTTTTTTGCTTTGCTTTGCGGCAAATCAAAGCTGAGTCATACTTGAGATGAACACTAGCTAAACGCTTTAAAAAAAAAAAAATAAAAAATAAGCACTAAGTGGTTTCAATGGCAAGTTATCAACGTGGATTGCTAATCCATTAGATGCTTATATATATATATATTTATATATATATATGTTAAACGATTCTCAAAAATATATGCTGATGACACTTGTGTGTGATTCGAGCCAAAAAAACAGGAAATATAAACAATGTACTTATTGAGAGCTAAATAAATAAAAAAAAAACAAAAAAAAAAAATGTTAAGCGATGCGATGTGAATGTGATTGCGATTGCAGTCGGAGCATAAAAAAAGCTAAGTGAAGAAATAAAAAAAAGTTAAAAACAAAAAAAATACTACAGCAAGTTATTGGTCTTATACTAAACAAAATAAACAATTTGTATGCTAAGAACGATGGCAGTTGAAAATTGCATTACGTTTAATACTAATAATAATACTTGGCGCGTAGTTATTTCGTAAAATGCAAAAAAAAAATATATATATATATATATATTCGTATTTTGCCAAAAGCGAATGAACGTACGTACATACATACGTACGTTTACGTATGCGACAGAAGGGAAACAGAATGCGAATGAACCACAGCAGCATGAACTGTACGACAAAACAGTTGAATGCACTTCTCTGCCTGGATACGAGTATATACTATGAAGATATTGCAAAAAAATAAAAATAAAAATAAAAAGAAGAAAAAAAAAAAACAAAATACAATTGAATTATTTATGTGGGCGCCGCATAATGCAGAGGCGCGCACAAATCTAAAAAGGATTCGACAAAAAAAAAAATGAAGCAGACACAATTTTTCTAAGGCTTCAGATTTGTCAGTCTGTTCTGGTCGTAGTCGTGGTTGTGGTCCAAGTGTTCGCTGGACACTTGCTATGCAAATATGATTCAAATTTCAGCATAACATTTGCAAGTGAAACGAACTTTAGTAAACGCTTAACGCTCAAAAGTTGAACGCAAAACACTTTTGAGTTTTATACCAAAAGATACTAAGTATTGAGAAGAAACAGAAGAGCTGTCGTTGTCGTTGTCGTCGTCATTGGCAGAGTCAGCGTCACAAGTTATACAGAAAACTGACAACGTTGATATTGTTGTTGTTGTTGTTGTTATTATTGCTTTCCGGCATTGCAAGTCGCGCACGGGTAATAGCATATACACAGATACAAGAAAAAAACACGGATACAACTATAGAGAAACAGAAACAGACACGGATACGATACAAAGATACATTTGGCGCGGTAGCTGAAAGCGCATTTTATAAATAGTTGCTGCTGCGGCTTTTAAAATGTATGAGTCTCGGCAGCAGCAACAACAACAACAACAACAACAACAACAACAATAACAATAACAATAGCAATAACAATAATAACAACAACAGCAAGTTGTTTGTTGGCTTTTTTTTTTTGTTTTTTGTCATTGCAAAAACAAACAATAAATAAAATACAGAACTTTGTAGCGATAGCCAACAAATACAAATACAAATACAAATATAAATATAAAAAAATATAAATACTAATGAAAATACTAATAAAAATACGTAAAAGTACGAGAGTATGTGAGAATTCGACAGTTTTTGCAGCGCAACGGGATCTTAGGTAAGATTGAGTGAGAGAACGTTGCATGTGAGAAAAGAGCGTAATATGTATATAGAAAGAGAAAGAATGTATGAAAGAGATAGAAAAAATAAAAAGAGAGTAAACTGCTGCTACTAATGTGCGAGTGAGTGCAGCGATCTTTTTGAATTTTCGTTGTTATTAGTCGTCGTCGTTGACGTCGCCAACGTCGCCACCTTCGTCAGCACCGGCATTAAAAGCTGACTGCGACGCCGGCAACGGCATTGACCGCTAGAATGCAATCAACCTAGTCCAAGGCCAAGTGGCCAGCGGTTTTAGCTGTAGGTGTGTGTGTGTGTGTGTGCGTGTGCGACTATAAACGCGTATCTCTATCTGTATCTGTATCTGTAGTATCTGTATCTATATATGCTTGCGTTCGTTCCTTTTATATTTGTGCTTGTGCTTTTATGCTTGCAAGTATCTGTGACTTATTAGCAACAACAGCAGCGGCAACACAATCACAGTCAAAATAATGAAAATTTCAAGAAAATTGCAAATAAAATTCAGAAAACAAAATAAAACAAAAAAAAAAAACAAAAATTAAAAATAAAAAATAAAAAAATTTCGTATACGCTTCCAAATTTTGTGTAGATTCAATTAATATTATTTCTTGGGTTAAGAGCTAACAAATTGTTCGGTTGCCTCTTTACGTCTTTTTCTGACTAATTTGTTGACACGTTATAAATGTAGTATATAGTATTATATTGTGACAAGTAATTCGAGGAACTCTTTAGCTTTTTATAATGAAACACAATTGTAAAGGAAATGACGATTACTTATATGAATCAATAGAAGCAATATCATTCATAACATTTACTGGTTGCTATGTCAGTCTAATATCTTATTATTATTATTATTATTTTATTTTATTTTTATTTTTTTCTGCAAGCTACGCAAATTTTGCAATAATTGCAAAATATTATTAGCTACAAAAAAATTTTGATTTATGCTTGAAATTAATTTTGATCAAAATGCTTCTGTCGATATGTGAAAGGTAAGCAAAAAAATAAGAAAAACCGGAATTGGAATTGAAACCGGAACAACGTGACATATTCTTAATATTCTTAATATTTTTGTATTTCTTTTTGTTTCTTATATTCGTATATTGATTTATGTGATTTAACGCAATCTCAGTACAATCTCAGTCTTGTTTATAAATAAATAAAAAATGAATTATAGAAATACATTATAGAAGTACAAGCTACAAGCAGCTGTTGGTAACATAAGTAACACCACAAATTAATAAAGAGCAAAAGAAAATTCAAAAGAAAGCTTCAAAAATTATTATTCCATGGAAATGAAAACTGTCTAGACAATTTCAAGTATCTCGCGCGTTATGCTAATTAAAACAATTTGTAATACACGTCAGTCAGGTAAATAATTTTATTACATAATTAGTATGGCGTTGTGCGTCTCACTCTCACTCTCACTCTCACTTTCACTTGAATTTTTCATATTCATATTTCATAAAAGGATTAAACAATGTAAAATATGGCGCTTCATAAATGAAAAATGTTAATTCAAAAAGCAAAAACCATTTAATATGCCATAATGACTAAATTAAATAAAAAAGAAGAAAAAAAAAAAACAACATAATATTAATTGCACTTGAAGTAAAATTAATTATGATATTTTCCACATGATTAATTGATATTTGCATGAGAACATTAGAACAAGTTTTCTTAGGTCATAATTGTAAAAAATTTCTCATTTATACGCATTATAATACTTTCAACTTGCAAGTGCATGTCTTTAACACTGACATATAAAAGTATATGTACAAATACAAAATTTAAATACTTGTATAAATATGCTTGTATGCAAAGTAACGTAATTCAAGGTTTCTTCAAAGCCCACACGGAAATTGAAATACATAATGCTTGTAAAATTGTGATAAATGTATAGAAAACTGCGTCATACACGTTTATAAACAAGAAGTAGTAGAAAAAACAACAACAAACATATACTCACAATGTCAAATAGTGTATGATTCGGGCAATTAAATGCATTATGTCAAGTTACTCACCTGTAAAGAAACAATTGAGAAAGAAAAAAATTGAAATTATAAAATAAATGTTATTATAAACAGGCAAATTAATTTATAGTCTATCAATTAACATATTAATTGTTTATAAGTTCATTTAATAGAAAAAAAAAACAATTGCAGTATACGCAATAAATTATTACGCATACGCCTGATTGCACGCAATCATGTATTTTGAGTATAAAAATATATGACACATGTGGCGCTAATTCTCAGAAAACTTTTCACATACAATTTAAAAAGTTTTTAACCGTTAAACGTCGGACTATTGACAGCTGTCAATTTTGGGACTTTCGCATGTTATAGATGTACCTGTAGCTGTAAATGAGGATGTGGCAATATGGGCGAAGAGCTAACCTTCAAGTACTATCGATTTCTTTTGCTGCAAAAAAAAAAGCACCCAGTAAATTGTGCATTTGGTTTTTGCCATTAAGATTGCCGTTGCCGTTGTGGTTACTGTTGCCGTTGCCATTACTGTTACTGTTGCCAATTGTTGATAATTGGCTAAACTTAATGAAGAGCCGGCTCAAAGCCATAGCCATAGCCATTGTCCATGAGTCTCAAATTCAGTTCTTAACGTGCCAGCTATAATTAAATTCAGTCTCAATTTGAACGAAACGAAAATGCAGAGTGTTTAAGCGGCAATAGGCATTGGGAGAGAATCGAGGTTGGCGGTTGGCGGTTAGGTTTTATTTTTTTTTTTTTGAGTTTTTTGAGAGAGCAGATTGATGGTTGAAGCATGCGCACCTTCAGTCAGAGAGCATAAATTGCGCGGGAAAACCAAAATAACAGTTGCAGTTGTTGCTGTTGCTGTTTCCGCTGTTACTGTGGCCATTGCATGCGACCCACTGAACCACTGAGCGCCCGAAGGTGATGCTAAAGGAACGGAGGTAGGCGTAAATGTTTGGCCGCTTTTGATGCTTTTGGCTTGGGCAAATTCGCCGCAACCCTTAAAAGTGTTACCATATTGATTTTTGCTGCCAAAGGCGGCAGTGACGTGTGTGGGAGACGACGTCAACGACGACGCTAGCGCTGACTTTGCTGCCTGACCTTGAATACATCTGCAAAATATTTTTTTTTTCTTTTTTTTTTTTTTCCTCTATGCATTGCCAACTAATGTATATTCTCAATGTGTGTGTGTGTGTGTGTGTGTGTATGTTCTTTGTGAATGTTTGAGTGTATATTTTGCTTTTGCTACTATTCTGGCTCTGGCAGCGATTTTAATCATTCGCTTTGTTTTACTTATGCACAAAACTTTTATCCGGCCAGACCCTTGCCAAGAGAGCTCATAAATACTTATATACTCTATATATATATATATATATAGAGTATAGTATATACTGTAGTATATATATATATATATATATATATATAGAGTATAGTATATACTGTAGTATATATATATATATATAGTATAAGTTTTGTTTGTATAAGTAGATGACATTTATTTTAATTTGTTGCTGCTGACGTCATGTGTAACGCTCATTATTTTCATTATTATTATCATTATTATTATTATTACTTTTAGTATTAGTATTAATACTAGTAGTAGTAGTAGTAGTAGTAGTAGTATTAGTAGTAGTATTAGTATTAATTCATTTAGTTTTGGCTTCTGCTTTGACACGCCTGCTGACATTTCATAATTTCTTTTGTCCGCCTCCGGCTAAAAAGTTAAATTTCTGTCATGTTTCTGTTTACGTGAAAATTAATTGGTTTTTCGCATCTGACGACGAGTGGACAACATCGTTGAGATTTTCGTTTGTTTTTTTTTTTTTTTTTTAAATTTTTTGTCAACAAGACGATACATAATTAATATAAATAAACATATGTATATATTTTTCTTTCTCTGTTTCTTTCACAGCTGATGCGCAGACAAACAAACAAAAAGAATAAAAAAACAAAAACCAAAAAAATAAAATAAACAAAATTTTTGATATTTGTATTTGAATAAAAACGAATATAAATAAATATTTAAAAATTTTGTTTTTGTTTTTTTTGAATACCAAAGATATACGTTGAATTTATTCTTATTTATACTACAAGAGCTGCTGTTATTAATCATTATTAGAAGTGCATTTAATCTTTAAGGCTTTCACTTCAAACAAAAACTTACATAACATTATCTCAAGGTTATTGTTGTTGCTCTTGTTGTTGTTGTTGTTTGTGCTTATGAAATCATCTCATTAATTTTGCACCTGCAGCAATTTTAATAAGCTTTATATAAACTCAAAGAGCTTACGGCCAAGGCAATATCTGCTGCTGCTCACATTTCCATTTTGATATACTATATATATATATATATATATCTGTATATATATTTTGCACTGTAACATACAGAAGCCTCCTCCTCTCTCTACACAGTGAACTTTTTGCTGATATCTTCTCTGCCTTGATTTTGCCGGCAAATAAATTTTAATGCATTTTTGTTGCTTCCCGCCTACACACACAAGATATTAACATTGCTGTTGGCATCAGCGTCGGCATCGGCATCGGCATCAGTGTCGACGTCGACACCAGTCACATTTGCAGCAAACGAGTGTCAACCATTTTTCGTTATACGTTGGGTTGCCCCGACGGCAACAGCAACAGCAACAGCAAGAGTAATATCCCCCCCTCCCCTTTCCATAGATGGCATCGTCAAGCATAGTGCACAATAATATCAAGCTCTGAGGCGTGCTTATACGCTGCTTTAATTAAGCCGGACGACCCACCCCCACCCCCACCCCCATCTGCATCTCATTCACATGGCAGTGTACCCTTTGATACTCTTCTTCTTTATTCATGTCGACACGCCCATAAAATACAAATGGCAACGTGACGTAAAGACGCAGTAGTTTCGCTGCCCACGCTGTGTTGCGCTTGTTGCGCATTGTCAAATGATTTCCATGACACGGACACGTGTCGCCCTTCATTTCAGGCCACTTTATTTGCTTATCTCCTCCGCCCAACTGCTTAAGTAATCATTTACAATTACACAAAAAAAAAAACACAAAAACAAAAATGAAAACAAAAGCAAAAAAAAAAAGAAAATATATATATACAAAACAAAACACAAACAAAACTCAAACAAATTTGTTTGCCAAACCCAAATGCAGTGCAATGTCTGGTGATGTAAGTCGAAAACGCGTCGCATTGCTGCGCGATATGAATTTGTATCTATTTCATTGTTTTCAATATTAAAAACAAAAACAAAAACAGAAACAAAAAAAATGCTGCGCTCTTTGCTTATCGGACAAAATATCGCGTATACGACTCGTGTGCGCGTTGCCACAATTTCTCTCTTGCATTGAAATTAAAATGAAAAAAAGAAATAAAAAAAAAAACATATCGTAGCGTATAATTAACAACTCTGGCAAGTCAAAAACCTAAAGCCAAACAAAGTTGCTAATGAAATCACCTGGCGCTGTTGCCAGTCGACGCAGCTTGTTTGGCTTTTAATTATGGCGCGTTGCGCCGACGCTAACAATAAATTTAGATGTGCATAAAAGCTACTACTTATAAGTATAAGTATATACAATAGTACAAAAAAAAAAATATCTCTTATTCACATGCATATGCACGTGTGTGTGTGTGTGTGTGTGTGTGTATGTATATGATATGTATATGCATGTTAGCTTTGCATATTCATGGCATTCGCATTAGTATTAATTAATTTTGCGCAATACGAAAATTAATTAGCCATGAAAAGTGAATCGACCGCAAAACATTCGCTGCTGCGACGCATTGCAAATTGTTCACTCTGCTCACAATTGAACAGTTAATACACAAACACACATATACATATATATATATGCAAAGTATTTGTTGCATTCGTAGATCAAGCATCATGATCAAATGTTCAATTACCAATTGTCCAGAGAGTGAGAAAATATACAAAAAAAAAAAAAAACACATACACATTAATTATTCAACATGCAAAATGTCTATTTCAGCAATGACAAATAAATAAATAAATAAGTAAATAAGTAAATAAATAAATGAATAAATGAATAGAATCTTTAATCTTCTTTAATCACTTAATAAACTTGTTATTAATTTAAGTTCATTTCTACATAAATTATTAATTAATTTGGTATCTGATAAAAGCGATGATTAATACATTTTCCAGTCTCTGTTTTTTTTTTTCTTTCTCAGAAATTATTTTAAGCCGGCAACATAAATCTGCTGTCAGTGAGAAATACGCTATGCTACTTGACAGTCTTAAAGAACATTCACTTTTTTACAATAAATGAAACAACAGAGAGAAAAAAGAATCACAATTTTAAACGATGCTAGTAAAAAAAAAAACAAAAATAATATGAAAAAATAATAAAAATAAAAAATAAAAAAAAGCCTGGCATAATAAAATAACACTGTAATTTTCCCCTGACGACGTCAGCGAGGTTTGCGTCGCAGCTGGCAGCGACAAATTGCACACATTTTGCATCTGTGTGCAAACACGTGCCGTAATTCCATCGACGTCGCAACGTCTCTCTCTGTCTCTATCCTCACTGTGCGATGTGTGAAAACTGCGGAGAGTTTGAACGGAAATAAGCTTTTGCGCATGGTCGCAAAGATGGCGACGTCAGCGGTAGGCTGGCAAGCAGGCATCAGTGAGTGAGAATGACAAGGAGAGCAAGAATACGAATGAGAATGAGTTTAAAGTGGAAATATCGCGAGAGGGCATACTTAAGTGCATGTATTAGGGGGCCCAACTATACATGTGTCTATGTGTGTATGTGTGTGAGTGTGTGTGTGTGTTAGAATGAGGGAAATGCATTTTATTGCGCAACATTCGTTTGCCGGCCGGCCGGCGCAACTTGAGGCTGCAACAGTGTGCTGCAGTGACGTCTCTCTTGCTCTCACATCTGTATATGTTACTATGTCTGTATATATATATATATATATGTGTGTGTGTGTGTGTGTGTGTTAGTTTCGCTGTATAACCTATAAAAATGTGTGTGACACAGTTGCATTGGTAGCGCGCGCCCGCATATAGTTGTACAAAAATAAAAAAAAGTACAGCCCCGACAACAGTTGCAGTTGTGGCCACCATTTTGTTTGTTACAAAAAAAAAGTCAAACAAAAGCTAAATTCGTCAGTTATATAGCATAGGATAACTATGAGATTTTGTTGTATGTCTGTCTGTGTGTATGTGTGTGTGCGTGTTAGATCATGATATAAATCTAATTGTAGTTTCATCTTGACAAAATCTAAACTTGTTTGTTTGCTTGCTAAAGTTTTCATTTGAATGCGAAATGAAATTGAAATGCAATGTGAAAATGTGTTCAACATTGTCACAAATTGCAACTTTGTAAGTTTGTGGCAACTATATGTATGTCACAGCCGGCTCGTGGCATATTTGGCAGCACTAGCGGCAGCAGCAACAGCAGCAAACACAAATAAATAAAATGAATTCGAAATAAAAAAAAGAAAAAATAAACAAAATGTTTCGCAAACATTTTCAATTTACAGCAAAACGGAGAATGAGGGAATCGAGGGACTGTGGTATAAGTATAAAGTATAAAGTCGAAGCAATGTCGAGATCTGTTGCAGCTGCAAGTGTATTCAAAATTTATTACAATTTGAATGACATTTGTAATTTGCATTTTGGCCATAGCCAAAAGAAAATGGGAACAGAGCAGAGCAAAATGTTTATACGGAATTCGCCAAAAACGCAAAGAAAAAAAAAAACCAAAAACTACATTAAAATGTGAAAAAGAGAAAGAGAAGAGAAGAGAGAAAGAGACAGAATGACAGTATCACAGAGACTGGGGAAAATTTTTGTGAACAGCAGGGGGCCCGGCAGCAAAAGGCAAAGTCTGTCAGGTGGGCTGATTGCCAAAGGCAACGATGAGTGGCAGGTGGCGAAATTGGGTGCAATTTGTATTTTTCTTTTTTTTCTTCTTCTGGTCAGTGTTGCAATTGCAACACAGTGTTGTACACTGCAATGCAATGCAACATTAAACACTGCGAAATCAAATCTATCATTTCAGTAAATATTTTTCAAATAATTGCCAACAAAATTCAGCAGACAAACCAAAAAAAAATTTAAAAAAAAATAAAGGAAAGCGTAAAAAAAAATAAGAAAATGACGCGTGGGCAAATGATGAGGCATTTGGCTCAAATAACCAAACGCGTTGCTCTCTATACAAATTTTTCTATTATTTTTTTGTTCACCTTGAACATGAAAGTTTGCGTTACCATTGCCATTGCCAATAGCATGCTGTGATTCAATATGCTTTAGCAACAGAATTTTTTTGTGTTTTCTTTTTTTTGGTTTTTGTTTTAAAAGAAAACAAAATCGAAAATACATTTCCAATAAAGAAAATAATGACTGACTGCTGCATAACTCAGATACCAATTACTTGAATCGTTGATAAATTGAAAAACAAAAAAAAAAAAATACAAAAAAATTGAAAATAATACAAAAATACAAAAATGAAATGCAATTTGTAAATTATTTACAGTGGCATTTAAAATATACTATGCCATGCCATGCCATGCCATGCTATATATATATATATATATTTATTTTATTATTTGTGATGGAAAAGCAGTGAAATATTTTTTTTTTGCTGCCATCGTCTGCTATGGCAAATTATTTTTATTGCATTTTTTCTTTACGACTTTTTCATTTGCATCGTATTTGCAGTTATTGTTGCTTTTACTGTTGTTGCTGTTGTTGTTGTTGTAGCTCTCTTACACATTTCAGTCACATTTTTCTGCCTTTTGCAATTATGATAAATTTATGAGTTCGTTTCTCCCAGCAAACAACATTCATCACACATATACAATATACATACATATGTACATATGTACATCCTCCCACCTACACACACACACACACACACAGACACACTTACATAAAGATATAAATGTTGTGCTTCACTGACTTTTGTTTTGTTTGTATTTTGTTGCTCTTTTCTGTGTGGCTGCCACTCCTGCTAGTGACGCAGACGAATTGTTGTGCTCTGCTGCAAGTATTTCGACTTTAACTTTTTACAATGCGTTTCCTTTGAGAGTTTTGGTTTTTTTATTTGTTTTTTTTGGCTTCAGCTTCAGTTTCGGTTTTTGGTTTTATTTCAATGCATTTGACAGCTTTACGCTCAATTTTCAAAACACACATAAATATATAAATTTGAAGTTAAATAAACACTAAACTTAGTTTAATGCATGACTTTGCATTTTATTTGCCATTTAAAGAGAAATGCCAAAAAAAAAAATATATATATATGATAAAATTTAAATACATTTATATTCGTATATAAATGTAGTTAATGATTCTTGAAATCTTGAATAAAAAATATAATAATAAAATAAAATAAAAAAAAAACATGAGTTATCAGATTTGAACAATGCGCGATGGCAATTTCACAATTGTTTCTCAAATAATTGCACTTCAAATATTTATGTGCTTGTATTTAGTACTAAATGCATTTGTAAGCATTCGAAGCGTAGGTAGACAGTCCGTCATTCTGTTCACGGTATAATTATTTGTGCTCAGCTGTTGTTGCGCAGCAGTCATTACTCATACGCCCCGTGTTGCCTAACCAACCAACACAGTCGCAGTCGCAGTCGCAGTCGTATTTACCAGTAACAATTACAATCGCAGTCGCAGTCGCAGTCGAAGTCGAAGTTGTAGTCACAGTCAAGACGTTGATGTCGACGTCAACATTGACGACACTTGAACCAAATCATTTACAATTGTTGAGCTAATGCTTTTCAAATTGCACCTGGTACTGGTTACTTTGCTTGAGGCAATGAATGGTACGTTGTGTGCAGGGGGAGGAGCTGGCTGTATATGTACGATTTTTTTTTTAGCAGCACAATTAAGTTATAATAATATCACAAAGCTCAATAGCTCTATAAAATTGACGTAGCGTTAAGCGCAAAGAGCAAGAAAAATGACTGATAGATAGATAAATTTAAATTGCTTCCTAATCAGAATTCAAGGTTATTTTGCCATATGAGTGAAATTAATACGACGTTTGGCTTATGAATCAAGTGCCAAAGGCATCGCCAAAGCTGTTTGCCAATCTTTGTTTGTGTTTGCCAAGTGAATGTTGTTTCAAGGTTGCTGCAAACACACAAACAGAAACACACACACATACAAATACAGAGAGAGAGAAAGAGAGAGAGATACAAATATATATATACACTCGCACACCCACTGGTAATTGAATTGTATGTAGAATTTTTAATTAAATTTTGCAGTACATTTATTTATTTATTTTATTTTTTTCTTTCTCTTCCTTTTAGTTAAAAATATTTTTATTTATTTATATTTTTTTTTTTTTCTTTTTTGGTATAAAAATAAATAAATGCATATAGTAAAAGCCAAATATGTATCAGAAACGAACTGTAAAAATTTATTAAGCAATCGCAATACTGTGCTGTAAACGTAACAAACAAACATATAAACAATGACAGTGGTCGCAAGCAATGTTAATCATAAATAAATTGAAGCAACTTTGAAAATGTCAAAAATAAGAAAAAATTTATAATAAAATATATATGCAGCTCAAAGAAATAAGAGCAAGTCTCAAGAGATAAACATAGCTAGAAATTTAAAATTTGTTTGATAAAATAAACTATAAAAAAATCCTTAGAAATGTTTGTTTTCTTATCAAATAAAAGCTTGCATTAAACCCGTAAAAAATATATATAAAAAAAAAAAATTAAAAGAAAAAGAAAAAAAAATCAAAATAAAAGCTTTTAGAGTATAATGTGAGGGATTTCACATGAATCTTTTATAAGTAATATGCCAACATCTGTACAATTTCAAAAGATG
Organism: Zaprionus obscuricornis; assembly: GCA_037044475.1. Classification (NCBI taxonomy): domain Eukaryota; kingdom Metazoa; phylum Arthropoda; class Insecta; order Diptera; family Drosophilidae; genus Zaprionus; species Zaprionus obscuricornis. The sequence continues at coordinate 29,133 of JBAMBR010001538.1, forward strand.
TCACTTGCCATACGGTATAATTTTATTTTTTGCCTTGTTGCCTTGTTGCCAGCGCAGCGTATTTGTTGAAAACAGCAAGAGCAACACATACAAAAGGAAAAAATGAAAGAAAAAAAATAGCCAAATGCAGCTAAGCTGCCAACACACGTACACAAACGCAAGCTGGCCATAACACACACACACATACACATACACACGAGTATCTAAACATATACGCAGCACACACAAGCTTATAGCGACACGTGTGTCGCGCCATGTTGGCTGGCAGCGACGACTGCATTTACCGCTGCCGTTGCTGTTTCAACTGCCGCTGCCGCTACCACTGCCACAACCGCTGCCCCAACACGCTGCCCAGTCATACATATATAGTTGTTGCTGTTTATTTTTGTTGCTTTGAGCTGTCAGCATTGAAAAAGCTAAACCGCAATTCTATTCCCTTCCTTTCTATTACCCTGCCGCCATTAGACAAAGCCCACCCCGTCGCGAAATTACGCCAATGTCAAAGCTTTGCACACGCCGCGCTGTCTGCTTTATTTTGCACTATAATTTGTGTTTTGCTTTTGCTTGCGCTCTCTGCTGTTGGCTGCTGTTGATGTTATAAAACAAATTAGTTTGAAAACAAAAATAAAAAAAAAAAATAATAATAATAAAAGAATTGCAAAATGCAAAAACGGAAAAAGCAATTTACAAAGCTTTTTACATACATACAACATGCAATTAGCTTAGCTTATAAAACTGAGCATAGTTATTCGTGTTACTATTCACCAGCAACAGTAGCAGCAGCAGCGCTAATAAGAATTTATTTTTTATAATATAAATTAAAAAAATAAATAAAAATAAAGAAAGAAAAATAAAAATAATAAAAGGGAAAATTTTCCAAATAATTGTGTAAAAAATTTACAATATTTAATATAAAATATAATATAATCTAATTTATTTTGCTGACATTTTTTCTTTGAAGTCCTTCTATAATATACATGCATGTATGTGTCACACATAGCATTGTTTAACCATAGAGACTTTTTCTGTTTTTGCATAGCACAAAGTCATTTTGTATTTAAATGCAGCAACTGTTGAAGTGTAAACTATGCCGGGCAATTTACGAGCAACACTTTAACAATTCACTGTGCTTCTCGCTTGGCTGTTGAGTGGTTTTTGCGCCAGCCTTGCACTGCAGCCTTGATTAAAAGGCAAATGTCCGTGACAATGTTTTACAGTGTGAGTGTATGTGTGTGTGTGTGGGAATTGCAGTTGCCAGCGCTATGTTGAATGCACATAAATCTGCATTTAAAATCGTTTTTACCACAAATGAACACAAAACAAAAGCCATCATGGCGTATGAGTAATTCACAACGGTTGCCGCTGCTTCGTTGAGTAATGAAGGTTAATCATGCGCCATGTTGTGCCGAGTATTTTGCGGCTCCTCAAACGCAGCCAGATAAAGCCGCATTGCGTTTAACAGTGCGTATGAGTAATGCTTACGTTACGTATGCGACACGTGTGTGTCCATGGTTGTCAAGCAATTTTATTTATTTTTTTTTTTTGTTTTTGTTTTTGTTATTATTGTTTAAATTACTCATTGCTTATTATAACGCTGCGGCCTTTGGTCTTCCCATTGTCTCAATGCGGCCATACACTCTCAATGCGGCCATAATTGCACACAATTAGACATTAATTGCATTCATTGCAAACTTTTTTGCTATTTTGCAGTATTTCAGTATTGCAGTATTGCAGTATTGCAGTACTGCAGTATTGCCCATCAACAGCTTGCCTTCATCAACAACAAAAACCAACGATCAATGTCAATACTGAGATCATTTTGCATTATGTTCATTTATCTATATATTGCATTATCATCGATCTTTTCATATTCATTTATCTATTTATGCAATTTTGTAGCTTTTGGCTGTGCATCTGTTTAATATTTTGTGTGTTGCCTCATTTCAAAATTATGCGGAAATGTTGCAAATATCTTACAAAACGCTAATGCAATGAGCGTGAAAAACAAATCAATTTTCCAATTATTTGCATCACAGCCCCCACTTTTCAATGGGCGTGGCAACAAGCTGTTTTGGCATAAATTCAAAAACAATCAGTGAAACAGCAAGACAAGTCAAGCAAACAACTTATAGCCGGAAACCCAACAATTTGGGCAACTTTCGGTATCTTGTGCAACAGGTAATCAACCGGACGCAGACATAAAGTGAAAGCCAGAGTGAAGCCATGGATAAATATGATTAATTAATCAAGTGGAGATGTGATATGATATGACAGTGTTTTCCACTGTCACTGTCTACAATCTACTGTCACTGCAACACTTCAGAAGAGAATTGTAAGCTGACAAAGTTTAATGATTGTTAGCTAAGCTAAGTTGGATAATTAATAAGTAATCAAGCAGTAGAAATATTATTTAATTGTACAAAGTTGTTGAGAGAATTAAATGCAAAAACATTTATCGTTTATCATCAGTAAAAACCTTTAACCCGAATTCAAGCATCAATGTGTTTGTATATGTGTATGAATTTATATTTGTATTTGTATTTATTGCCTCTCCCTAGAAATTATCTTCCCTTTTTTTTTGCTAGCAAAACAGTTGGTTACTGCGGGGGCGATGGTGACGACATGTGTCTAATGTAAATAGAATCTAATCACATATTCAAGGTTAACAAATGCTCGACAAAAAAGCTGCTGCTGTTGCTGTTGCTCACTTTTTTGATATATGTATTGTATATCTATTCGTCGCTGTCCGCTGTTTGTGTTGGCCTTGTATGATGTGTGTGCTTAGAGTCTGTGTATATTGTGTGTGAAGAGCCCTTTAAAGCAACAGTCACCATTCAAATGCTTCACAAACTTGTAAGACGAGCTGCTAAAATGACGCACACACACAACAAAGAAAGAAGAAGTAGAATAATAAATAAAAATAAAAGAACACCTCTCTATACTATTATCTAACATGAAAAAAAAAAGTTAACTTTGCGGACAAGAAAAAGAAAATGCGGAACAAAGTGTTTTATTATTTTTTTTTATTTTTTTTTATCGATAGTTTCCCTAAAAGGGGCCAAGAAACTAAGCGGCAACTTGCGTAAGCTGCTTTATGTTCCTAAGACTTGTTTCAAATTTTAACTTTGACGTAGCAGTTAAATATCAACATGAAAAAAGAGAAGCAGACAAAGATAGAGAATAAAAGAGAGAAGCTGATTATATGTCATACTCAATTTTTTTTTTTTTAGTTTCTTATTTAATTTAAATAAAAATAAATAAAATATTTTTCTGTGTTTTGTTGATTGATGTATTTAATGCATTGCCTTTAAATATTTATAAAATGTCGTAGATATTTTTTCTTTCGCATTTTATTTGCACTGACAGTCAGCGTAACGTTTTGAATAATGATTCAATAGACAAATTATGTATACGCCATGTGCCACATAACTTATGTATGTTGTCTGTGTGCCAAAAAAATTTATGCACACGCACACACACACACACACATACACACACGCAGTACCTATGCATATATTGCATAAATATAATTATAGCAATTAAAATCTATTTACAAAATGTTGCAATTAAAATGCAACAAAATTGTTTGCTTTACGCTCTGTTTACAAAAGCTTTGGCCGCATTTCTTTGATCTAATCTAATCATTTTGGCGAGCTGAGATGAGATGACCTACCTTCTTCTTGCGTTCTTCCTTGAAGTCAATAACAATGCCCTCATCCGATGTGGACACTGATGTTGTGCGTATACGTGCATTTGCCGATGCGGTAGCCGCATCATGTTGCGATAAAGCAATGTGTCCATGCAATACATTTCCATCATCACTCAATGGCGGTGATGCAGAGCCAGAGCTCCAGGAGGCTGATGAGCTGCTGCCTGGACTGGAGCCAAGCCATTTGTCAACTGTAGCTGAAAATAATAATTTAAATAAATTATTCAAAGAATTATATAAAATATGAAATATAAATAATATGTGAAAATATTTGATGCATTGGATATTTACCAGTATGTGGTGAATTATGTAGATTCATTAAAATTAATGCTGCATTACATGCATTCATTTCATCACCTTTGCATTCATCACTGCTGCAATCATAAGTGTCGCTTGGCGGACGTTTTCGTGAACTGCAAATATAATTGATAAAAAGTAAAAGATTTCAGATTAAAATCAGTTTACAAATATTAAGATTCATTAAGAAAAATAATTTATATATAATATAAAAAATATAGACTATATACTGTTCATTATTCACAGCAGATTTTTATTGTTACATTAAGTCGAACTCAAAGTTCAAATACGATTTCAATGTATGTGAATAATAATAATAATAATAATAATAAAAAAAAAGAAAGAATAAATAAAAATTTGGTTGATGAATAAAAATTGAATGTAATTTGTCGTTTACGTATTGCAAACGTTCTCAAAGATAAAATAAAAAGATAAATTTGCGTAATCGTGTATGTTGACGATTCGAAAAATTTCAGAATTTCAGTAGCCAGCAGCATTGGCCCAGTTATTCTGAGGCTCAGCTCGGCTTTAATTAGACGCCCTCGCAAAAATCCTAAACTCTCTAGGCAAAGCACACATCAAAAGCGTTTGCCGCACATTTGTTCTTGTTGTTGTTGTTGTTGTTTCTGTTGATGATGTTGATGTAATTTACACAACAACAACAATAACAATGTGACGAGGTCTCTTTATGATAATCGGCCCGTGAGGCATTTCAATGTAACAAAAAAAAAAAACAAAACAGCGCAAAACTATTTTTCCATTTAACTAATTTAGTGGCCAGCGATTTTGAATGCCTCTGCATTGTTATTGTTGCTATTGCTATTGCAATTGTTGTTGTTGTTGCTGTTGATATTTACTCATTCGACATTAATTGGCAGCTACGATAGTTTTTGCGAGAAATATTTTTAGCTAATTTTTACTGACCTTTTGTAAATAATTTTGTTTTGGTTTTTTTTTTGCCTTTTGTTTTTTATTTTTATATTTTTTGTTGGTTTTTTTCCTGCTAAAATATTTTGCAGCATTTTGCAAGTCTTGGCTTTAAGTTCACCTTGCAGCAACCTTGGAATACAGCAGAACAACAGCAACAACAGCAACAATAGCAACAACAAGTCTAACAAAGAAACGCAGCCAATTCTGTTATCCTTTTGGCATAAGCTTTATGAACATCATTTTAACGCTTGAATAACTTGGACAAAGGCAGCATCATCACCAGCTAGTGGAATGCAGACGAGAGTAAATGCAATTGAATAGAGAAAAGAGTACAGAGAGAACACAAAGCCAAAGCATACAGATGAAGAAAATGTATAAGCTAAGTAGGATAATAAAGAGGCGAATGCCTCGACAGCGTGTCATAAATTCACTAACATTTTCCAAAGGCAAATAAAATAATAAACGAACTGATTTAAAAATACTTGTAATCAAGTTAAGTGGAAAGCAAAAAAGCTTTTCTTCATTGCCATAGCAGCATAGTACAACTTAATATCACTAGCATTCTTCTATGCAACATTAAGATGCTGCATCATCATAGCTACTGTCAAAAGCCTCAATGAATTGTTGGCTGTTTAGCATTTAGCCAATTGAATTCAATCCTTGCAAAGATAATATGCAACAGCTTGCTATATTTTTTTTTTATCCTATGTTGCAACAACAACAATATCAAGCTACAAGTTGCAATTATTGTTGATGATTAGTTAAGCGGCTTATTTGTAAACAGACTAAAGGTAAACAACAGAAAAAAAGAAGAACGAAAAAAGTCAATTATCAGCACTTATTACTTCGCATGCAAAATACATAAAAAATAAAGAAAAATCTTGTTAAAAAAATGTAATACGTATAAGAACTTCAGCTACAGCAAAACTAATTGTCAGCCAAGTATTTTTTTTTTTAGTTTTAATTTAAAGTAAAAAAGAAAATACTTATTTAGGCTGCAGTATCTTCTTTATGACAATAGTTCTATGCATGTCAGCATAGTCTACGTCTTATGTAGGGAGACTACAGAGATATTTCAGAGTATTTCAGTAGCTTTTCGTATTTATTTTGTTATCTTGCTACCAACATCAGCACTTCAGCAAACGTTAAAGCCGAAAACGTGAAAATGCATGTTGCTGCTGCTGTTGCTGTTGCTGCTGCTGTTGCTGTTGCTGCTGCTGTTGCTGTCCCGAAGGAAACCCTTTCGCAAAAAGACATTTAGAGTCCATTGTGCAACACATAGAGCTGCCGCCGCAGGCAGCTGAACTGAGCTGAGCTGAACTGAGCTAAGCTAAGCTGTTTGTTTTGTTTGTTGCATTCAAGTGAATGCAACTCCTTCTGAGAACAGCTGCCATAAAATTTTATTGCATTTGCTACCAGGTTTTCGTATTTTTTTTATTCTTTCTTTTTTTTTTTAGCTCTTTTTACTGTTTAGCTTTTTAGCCTTTTTGTCTAATGCACGCGTTTTGCTTTTGTCCCGCAGAGATGCACATTCACAATTGTTAAGCGGGAAGTCTTTTGCTTTTGCAGCAGCTTTTTTATCCATTTTGGCACCTTCTGCTGCTGCTGCCATGCTACTTTCTGCGCCCCAATTAAATTGACTAAACTTGACGATAAATTTTTGCCGCTCGTTGCTAATCGCATAAAAGTAAATTTGCGCATAAATCGACTTTTAAAATCTGTGCATTAGGCAGCATGCAGCATGCAGCATGCAGTAGACAACAACAACAAGCAGCGGGCAACGGTCAGCAGCGGCATAAAGCGTTTGCTTTGCCGGCCGGTCAGCTGCATGAGGCGCGTGCCGTGGGGCGAAGAAAAAAATAGGGGAAATATATATGTATTTTAGCCATCACGATGTGGCCATTTTGTGCGCACAATCGGTACCGTTAGGTTCAGCAGCAACTGCTACAAAGTAACAACAATAACAACAACAACAACAACAACAACAACTCGATTGCGCAGCAAACTTTAATAAACTGCAAGCTACAGTTGTTGCTATTGCTGTTGCTGCTGCTTTGTTGCTGCTTTTGTCGCTTGTTGCTGTTGGAAAATTGGTGGCCGCGTCTTGAAGTCTCAAAGTCTCAAAGTCTGTAGTTGTATTCGCTGCGTGGCCGCACGTAAATTGCGCTAGTCGAAGATCAGACGATGGACAACGGGCAGCAGGCAAACAGTCAGCAGGCAACAGTCAACAGGCAATAGACAACAGACTCAAAAAAAAAACAGAGAACGTCGAAATGTCCAAGTGTCCAAGTGTATCAGGAGCTTGAGGGGATTGGTGCTGCTCTGGCGCGTGATTGAAATGCGATATATTCGCGCCGATTTCGTTGTGCGCTTGTGCGCTTCAGTTGAGCCTGGGAAATTTACTATGATTTTCACTTGGTTGTGTTTGTAATGTGTTGCAGTTGTCGTTGATATTGTTGCATTTCATGTTGTTGTTGTTGTTGTTGTTGTTGTTGTTATTGTTGTTGCTTTAGTTGTTATTATTATTATTATTGTTGTTGTTGTTTGCTGAGCTAGCGAAGAGCAACTGAGCTCAGCAACTTTGGCTCGCTGTCCGTTGTTTTGCTTTTGTTGGCAATTATTTGCCCACGCCGCCGCTGGTTACAATCAGCAGCAGGCGGCAACGCTGCCAGCAAACGTTGCATGCTGCAACAAACTCAAAACAAAAAAAAAAAAAAAAGGTGTTGAAAGCAAAATTACATTGCAATGTGCAGCAGCGGCGACTGTCGGAAATATGCGCGAAACAAAGATGCGATATGATATGCCTATGGCCGCATAACAAGATGTTAGAGCAGGGAAGGGGCAGCACTTAGGGGATGCCAATTGGGGGTCGATGGAGAAGTGGATGAGTGCAGCAGTGAGGGAATTTACTAGATTGTCTCTATGTCTCCTTCTCTCTCTCTCTCTATCTATCTCGCTGACTATTCGTTTGCATGCCGCATAAAAATTAGTTGCAACTGCAATTTATATCTGTTGCTGTTACTGCTTATTGTTTTTTTTTTCTTTTGCATGTTGTTTGCTTTTATTGTTATTGTTGTTGTTGTTGTTGTTGTTTCTGTAAGTAAAATTGCCATTGGATTGAGCTGCATTCGTTTTGGCTTGATTTGTGGCTATGTGCAAGCAACACAACAAACTTGCTGCAATACAATTAAATTCAGCTTGAAAATTAGAAAATTGAATTAGACACGTGCTTGAAAAATTGAACCACGTAATTGTCGGTGCAACAGATATAAATGATGAAAACAAGAAACAAAAACAAAAACAAAAACGAAAAAAAAATTAAAAAAAAAAAAAAGTTGAGTGAAAACTATTGTGTTACAATTTTTTTTATTTTATTATTTTGTTATTCAAGCGAGCGCAACTTTCACCCCATAGAAGTTTTTGGCAATTAATGGCAATAAAAAGTAGAAGTGAATAACATAAAAGTTTCGACAATTTAGACAACAACTTCAAATCCTTTGAGCTAATTTTATAATTCGCAAATTGTTTTTTTATTTTTGTTTTTTGTTTTCTAACTTTGTGGAGTTCAATGCTCCTGTGTTTAAAATTTGACTGTTATTTTTTGTTTTTGACAAAATGAAAGCGTCACGTCCGTATCTTAGCATTTATCTTATCGCATATAGTCAAAAAATAATAATAAAAAAAAAAAAATAACCAAAAATATTGCAATATACAAAATCGCTAATCGTGATAAATAACACTTATATATATATATGTATATGCATATCTATATCTATTCATAAGTATATAGAAAAGCGATTGTTATTTTTACCTCAATGGCAAGTAAACTTCATTGAAGCTTTTTGTTCAAATCGCAAAAATTCTTATCAGTTTGTTCGATAAGAAATGCAAAGTCATTGTGAATTTAACAAGAAGTTCTTCAAAAAAAAACGAAAGCAAAACAAGAAAAAAAAAAACTAAAGAAAATTTATTTAAAATATATAAATTTACAATTTGTCGAGAGAAAAAACAATTTAATATTTATAAAAAATTGAAAAAAATAAAAAAATAAAAATACAAATTTTTATTTTAATTAATCAATATCAGAATAATAAATAATAATTAAAACTTGAAAAAAATAAAATAAAAATATATAAATAAATTATAGCTTTAAGTTACCAGATCAAATTTCTTAAACTATATTTTTTCCCCCTCCCCCTCCCCCTCCCTATTTATTTTAGTTTCAACGACAACAAGTTATTTTTGCGCGCCTATGACGTCGATATACTAGATATACATAAATTTATTTTTCGTATTTTTGCACGACCAAAAAAAAAAAATAAAATAAAAAAATAAAGAAAAAATAAAACAAGTTGAGGTACAACATGTTATTATTGTTGTTGCTGTTATTGCTGTTGTTATTGTATTTTGTTTGTTTATTATGTTCATTGCGTTAGCTGACTCAAAAAATTTTTTTAGTAGCCAGCCAGCCTATGCGTTATTTCCACAAATTTCGCATGGTTGAATATGATTTCGTTCCGCTGTTTTTTTCGTTGTTGATTTTTCTGTTTTTTCGTTTTCTTGTTTTGTCTTGATAATAAAGGCGACCTCTTTATTGTTATGTTGTTGTTAATTTGTAGGTTTCTTTTTTTTTTGTGTGTGTTTTTTTCTGTTATTATTCGTGCGTCTCTGACACACATTTCGCGCGCTTTGGCAAAACTGAAATGAAAACAGCAATAAAATTGAATAAACTAAATAAAAAGCCTGACCGGCTGCTTGCTCTGGCGATGAAGGTGAAAACAACGTTGGAGACGCTAAACATAAACGAAAACGAAGACGAAGAAACGCAAGATTGAAGTTGCAACGGCAGCGGGGCTTTTGGCATTGCTGCTGCTGCTGCTGTTGTTGCTGTTGCTGCTGCTGTCTAAAGCCTAAAGCAAGGTAGCACCAGACCGAATAAAAAAATACAAAAAAAAAGGTAAACAAATATTGAAATTTGAATGCGGCCTTCGCAGGCTGAGACTGTGAACAGAGGCAGCAGCAGCGGCAGGTGAGCCACGCAGACAACTTGGCCAGAAGCGGAAATTTCACATAAAAAAAAAATACAGCGGCAGAGTAAACAAGAAGAAATATGTATGTGTGCGAACATATATATGTATATGAATATAAAGATAAATACAAATACAAATACAAATAAAAACGAAAACGTAAACTCATGCAATTGTTGTTGTTGTTGTTGTTGTTGCTAATTTGTTTTGTATTTAATGCGTAACTGTAAAATGTGTGTCGTGATTCGCTTTTGAAGCGTGTGAGCATGTCTGTGCGTGAGTGCGTGAAGACTGACAAATGAACAAAAGACGCTAACAGAGAGAGAGACAGAGAGACTAGAGAGAGCGCGCGCAGGAGTGTGCAGACAATATATGTATATCGGCAAGTGGTAGAAGACAAAAAGAAAAAATAAGCTTAACTCAATGGCACATGCGTGATATTCGCTGCTATATTTTTTTTTCTGCTGTTGTTGTTGTTGTTTTTGTATCTCATCATTTTATCGCGCCACAATTTCTTGTCGTTGTTGTTCAATGTTTACTTTTGCATTATTATGTACGTTTTTTTTTTTCTTCTTCTCAATTTTTTTTGGCATAGATAACCCAATGCTGAAGTATTAGTAGTAGTAGTAGTAGTAAATACTAGTTTCTATTCATTCTTATTTTTTTAATGCGTAGTTTTTTTTTCTATTTTTTTCTATTTTTTTTTCTATTTTTTCAGACATTATCTATAAAATGTAGAGCACGTGCCATCAATCGTTTCGCACATTTCGATTGATTACAAATTCAATTGATTTCTTTGCATTTTGGTAAATCGTTTTCTTTTTTTTTTTTAATATTGGGCAACTAGTAAAACGATTTACAAAATTAAATAAATATGCAAATTTTTCAGATTTCATTTGATTTGCCAAGCACAATGTTAATTAACAATTTAAAATAAGAAAATAAAATTTTTTTTAAGGCAATTGTGACACAAAATAATTGGGAAAACAATCATATAGCTGAAAAACTGCTTAAACAATTTTCCATTCTTTGTTTTTGGCAGCTACAAAAAAAAAAACGTTGCTAATATACGAATAAAACGATGCTTTGAAATTTTTCTATTCATTTGACATTTTTATTTTGTATTTTTATTTTCTTGTTAGCTGCTGCTGCTGTTCACATCTATAGCTCTCTATGCCATTTAGAGGCTCATTTGCACAAATTACTAACATTGCGACAGGGGCTAAAGACATGGACAACAAACGGCATCTAAATCGACGACAACAACGACAACAACAGCAGCAGTAGCAGCAAAAGAATTGCAATTGTTTAAAATAACATCGCAGCAACATCAGCAAACCGAAAGCATGGAAAATCCTAATAGCTAAACCCAAACCCAAACCCGAACCCGACCAAAAAAAAATCCAAGCTCGCAGCATTGTCACCACATTCCGGCAACGGAAGCCAGCGGCAAATGTTTTCCAATTGCCACTGCTCGCTCAGATTGGCAAAACGTTGCATAGTCATCGCCGCCGCCGTCGCCGTCGCCGCTTCAGGTCTCGCTTTCTACTGTTGTCCCCCCAGTATGTCATGAATAAAAATCGTATTAATTTCGAGGCAGAGTCGATTTTTATTTTCTTTTTTTTTATTTTTTATTTTCTATTTCATGGCAAGACCCTCAAGGGCAAAACAGGAGAAATAGAAGGTAGACTTGAACTTGAGCAATGCCTGCTTTAGTTTAGCTACTAAGCCATGATGTCTATGTGTTTCGCGTGTGTCTCTGTGTCCCTGTGTCTGTGTGTGTGTATGTGTGTGTCTCTTCTCTATTAGAAATGCGCGGACCTCAACGACTGACAAGCCATGGCCGTTGACTATCACTTGGTTTTGCTTTTCCCCAGGCGATGTCTGTCTAGAAAAACTGCACCTTGCCAGCAACAGCAGCAGCAACAGTGACCGAGACAGTGACAGCAACACCAGCAGCAACAGCAACAACAACAGCAACAGCGACAGCGACTAATGTGGTGCCTACTGTACCAAGTTTTAGCCAGTTAGTAGTAGTCTGGCCCACAGGCTTTTTTTGCCACTTTCTATTGTTTTTTTTTTTTTTTTTTGCCAGTTGATAAGTCACAGAAAATTCAATTTGAAAATCAGTTAGGAAAAAAAAAAAGACCAGCTGCTGCTGCTGCTGTTGCTACTGCTGCTTGTTGTTGTTGTACACGTGATGTTAAGGACTTCCGCTGCCATTGGATTAGCCGCACTTCGAGCGAACTTGATGACAGCGCCAATAAGCGTGTGTGACAGTCAAAAAGGGCGTAACAAGCTGACAGTTGTCAAATGTGAATGCGAACAAATAGACAGAGATAGCAAGAAAATGTGTGAGAGAGAGAGAGAGAGAGAGAGATAGAAACAACGGTATAGACACACCTGCCTAAGGTACAAAACAAGCATGTGGGCAGCATATGCTGCTGCTGCTGTTGTTATTGTTGCTGTTGCTGTTGTCGATGTCATTGCTGCCGTTACTGCTGTTGCTGTTGTTGTTGTCACTCATGTGTCAGTGGCATTGCCAACGCCTTCAGCTGTTTAGCATGCAGCACAGTTAGCGTCAGGAAGCGTTGCTTTTGCCGTTCTGCCGTTTGATTGTTGTTGCTATTGTTGCTGTTGCTGTTGCTGCAATTGGCTGCAACAATTTAGCGGTACTTGGTTGGCCATGCAACCACGACCACGACTACGACTAAAACTACAACCACGACAATGATGACGACGACGACGACGACGACGACTACGACTACGACGACCACGACCACGACCATGGGAATTACGCATTGTCGCCGTCACACTGGCGACACATACAGTGGGAAATTACAGTGTGTAATGTGTCACAGTAAGAAAATACTTTCTGAAAAAATAAAATGCGTTAAACTGTTGAATTGTTAATCGAGTGTGAAACTTGACCATTGACCATCTCAATATCGTTATCGATAATATTGATCGATATAAATTGTAATTGATTTTGTGGCAAAATAGTTGAGAGTCGAGAGCAAAATCAAGTTGAAAATCCTAATTTATTTTTCATGTTAACGATTTAGTACACGCGCAGCTGTTGCAAGTCCCAATGTACTTGCCACACAAGCCACAAACATTGGCCAGACAACAGCAACAACATTGGCTAACTGCTGCTGCTCATGGCCTCATGCATTTTGTGTCTACGGATGCAAGTACGGCTGGCTACGTGCGTTTGCTTTTACAGTTAAGCCTCGAGAGCCACAGCACACTTTGGTTAAATGGGTTGCACATACACTTACCCACACACACACACCTAGAGAGAGAGAGAGAGATAGAGAGAGAGAGAGAACGACAATAAACAACAGACACTGCAATCCCGTAGCCCACAGGGGCAATGTTAGCAGCTGCATTTTGATGACCCGCTCGCCGCTGCATGGCCAACATTTAATTCAATTAACAAATCGCAACAGCCACAGCAATAACAACAACAACAACAACTAAAGGCAATAACAACAACAGCAAGAAAAAACGTTAAAGCAAGAGAGAAAGAAAAAAAAAAAGCAGAAAATAAAACGCGCCAAGCACTTTAATTATATAGAGAAAAAAAAAAAAAACACAGTAACCCAAGTGCTGTTTCTTCATGGCAACCAACCCCCCCTCCTTCTCTCCACACAGCAATTGGCCTAAACTAACCACAGTGCACTTCATAGCTTTGATTATTTCAGTTTAGCTCAATGGTGCCTTAACTCTACCCGACGCTTGGCTCGCCGCTGTCTTGGCCCGCAGTTAGGTTAGTGAACATTTTTGATTTAATGTTCAAGTAGACAATGAGAGAGAGAGAGAGAGAGAGAAAGACAGAGAGACGCATGTTTTGGCCATGGGCCACATTCAAGGCTTAAGGCTCTTAAGGCAGTGGCACTGTTACTGCAACTTGAACAAAGTCAAGTTGAAACGTGAAACTGAAAAACATCCCTTCATTAGATTCAAAAGTACTTGAAGATCTTTGCTGTAAACCGTAAAACGTAATCGTAAGCCCGTAGCTCTTGTAACTTTTTGTAGTTGTTGCACGAGAGAGCGAGCGCGCAAGCTGAAGCTTTTGAAAACTCTTAACGTATTTGCATTCAAATTGCCAAATTAAACGTGATACAACAATTTCATGTAAATGTCTTTCATTGTATTAGCAACATTTTGTTGTTATTGCTCTTGATGTTGCTCTCGCTGTTGCTATTGCTGATGTTGATGTTGCTGTTGTAGGTCATCGCACAAATGACAATACCCAAAAGGCATTAACAGAACTTTGAGAGCAAAAGCTTTTGCTGTAAACACTGTGAAACTTTAATTGACAAAACAGTCTCAAAACACAACCGACAGCCAAGATTCAAATGCAATTTCTAACCAAAATAGAACTAAAAAAATCAGAGTTTCAAGTTTCTTGTTGCATGCTTTGAGCTTGCAGCAAAACGTATTTTGTGGCTGCTTGCAGTTTGTACAGTCTTGTTTTGCCGTTTGTTGTTGCAATTGCTATTGCCTGGCATTGCCACCAAAGGCTATAAATGTGTAACTGTAACTTTGCATAGAGCTGGGAAATTATAGTCTGCGGTTTTTTCCATTTTCCTCTTCTTCTTCTTTTTTTTCTCTCTCTCTCTCTCTCTCTCTTTCTTGCCTTTTTTTTCGACTTTGACCAAATGACTTTCTGTATGCAGACAGATTTGAATATAGACAGAGACACACTGTTGCACAGTTACAGCAGTCACAGTCACAGTAACAATCACAGTAACAATCACAAATCGTTCAGTCAGTCAGTCATCGGTCCTCGGTCCTCGGTCGTCAGTCGTCAGTGCCAACACCCGCAGCGTTTTCCTATTACAATTGAAAACGACTCAATCAAATTGCCGCATGTCGTCAGCATGTCCAGGCAGTCAGACGTCCAGACTTCATTCCACAGTCCACAATTGCAGCTACAATTATGCGTTTTCCTTTTTGCTGCCTTTGCTACATGCCACATGCCACATGCCGCTCTTGCCATTCAACGATTGCAGCAACAATACAAAACAACAACAACAACAACAACAAAAAAAAAACCAGAAACAATTCAATTCGAATTTTTGCGCATTTTCCGTTCTAAGAATTTTGCGTTTTCTGGCCGCAGAGGCCGAAGTAAATGTTGCGTGTGTTGCATGCTACATACACGCCCACTGATCATTTCTTTTTTGCCCAAGGCGCTGTTCATAAGTGTGCACATTAAGTTTTATTGCCAATGATCGAAATCGCAGCAATAGCAACAGCAACAACAGCAGCAACAAAAGCAGCAACAGCAGCAACATATACAGCAACAACATGAGCAACAATAACAACAGCAGCAGCAACAACAACAGCAACAATAAATAGAAGAACAAAAAACAAAAAAAAAAATAGAAATAGAAACCGAACTTCAATTTATGAACAATTGTTGCTAGACTAAATGTTTGTTGCTGTTGCAGTTGTTGTTCTTATTGTTGCTGTTGTTGTTGTTGTTGGCCCATTTAAGTTACTAGTCATATGCAGATCGTTGCCGCTGCAAGGCATCAACATCGACACATCGCTGGAGCCTAATGTCATAAATTGGGGGAAAATTTGTCCATGTTGCCGTTTTTTTCCCTCACATTTTCATTTCGTTTGACGTTGTTGCTCAACAGCTTGTTTTAGCCACATCTAAGTCGTCAACACCAATCACATACTCTTTGAGTTTCCCATAGTCTACATAAAAAACACACACACACACACACACACACACACACACACATACATGCATACAGCCATATGCACATATTGAAGTCGTATATATTTCGACATATTGGCTGCAGGCTTATTAATGCATTCGTGCATAAATAATGCAAGAAGCAAATCAAGTTGCACTGCTGCACTGTTGCAGCGCCAATGGGCTAACAAAATGCACTTTTAAATATAGCCATTGGCCTATTGGCCCTCCCCTACCACTGTACGTGCTTGGTCAGTGGGAACTTGTTAAGTTACTTGTTCTGCTCAGACTTTCTATTGCTTGCTGTAAGTATAACACAGCAGTAGCTGCCTGAATGTAATACAAATAGAATGACAAATAACTTGACATAATTTAATTTTTTTTTTTATTATATAATAATACAAAAGTGTCAAGCAGCACTGCTGCTCTGACTATTCTACAGCTATATGTAGAACTAGGAAGTCATATTAATTTGAATAATAGTTTACGATTCATTTAATAGCTTTCTGTGCTACAAGCAGCAATAGTTTAAACTAAAAATTTCAATTGCCACACATTTCCTTGTATGCAAATATCCATTTTCATGGCCTGTTACCTTCTTCTTCTTTTTTTTTTTTTTTGTTTTTTTTGCCTGCATTTGAGCATCAACCAAACAAATGACCCTGGCAAACAAAAAACGTATTGAAATGACTCGCGCACAAAAAAAAAAAACAGAGAGACACGAAACTCATTCAAGGTGTCTCCTTGCGGGCTTTTGTGAACGACAGAAAGGTACAAAATATAATAAAAAAAAAAAAAACCTGAAAAAGTTACAAAGAAAAAAAATATAGGCAAAAATTGAAGATTTCTTCCCCTCCTCGCGAGCAGAGAACAGACATTGAGCAACGAACTAAAACTTGCAAATGGCATTTTTTGCTTTTTTTTTTCTGAATTTTTATTTGTTGCGCCGACGAATTTGAATGCAAAAATAAAATTTTACGATCAAACAAACTATTCGTGCAGAACATCGGAAAATTGTGTTTACGTTCATTGAGAAACGGTAAAGGGAAAATGAAACAACAGTGCATTGCGGGTATATTCGCACACTATGCATACTTTCATCTATTTACACGACGATGAGGCTGCTGCTATAGTCTAATAAAACCTAAAGCTATGACACTGGCTATAGCAGGCATACATACGAGTATAGCTAATAGCTATTGGCTTTAGCTTTGACTTTAGCTATAGCTATAGCTATAGCTAGATGTATATACAAACAAAATCTAGAGTCAAACTTTTATTATCTACATATAGTATATATCTCTGTATAGCTGCTAAATTCAAATACGAATGCGAATCCATTTCAATAATTTGCCCGACGAGGGCCACACGCTTATGAAGCAAATGCTTAGAAAAATGATTATAAATTTTTTTTTTTATTTTTTTATATTTTGTTCTCCTCTCATTTTATTTTTGCATTGCAATTTTTTTTTTCCATTATCGTTGTTGTTGTTGTCTCATTCTAGCTTTGTTTTTGTTCTGCTTCAATAATAATTTTGACCCACTTCTGCGCTCGACTTGACTTTTTATTGTACTGAAATTAAGTATGTTTTTTTTTTTCTCTTTTTGAGGGCAACACAAACACTCGCGCATAATACAATATTTGTTTGTACATATTTCTTGGCGGCAAATATTTTTCAAGACTCGGCTAATTGCCGTCGCGCTGCTTGCCTGAATTTGTTTTTCCTATATTTATATTTTTATATATTTTATATATATATATATATTTATTTTTTTATTATTATTTGTATTATTTATAATTTATTTTTTTATTTTTCTACTGTTTCTATTGTTGTTTATTGTCGTGCTCTGTAATTTTAGCTGTGCCGTGCTTTGACGTCACAATTTATTGTTGCATTTTTAGTGTGGACAACTTAAAGATTGCAATGCTTGAATGAACTTTTGTTAACAAATAGACTAAAAAACTGACACCAGTTGAAAATAGTTAATGTTAATGTTAATGTTAATTTTAATTGTTCATTGAAACTTATTTGTTTTTGCATTTTTTGCAATATTTTTTTCAGTATGCAAATCAAATGAATCACTTGAAAATTTTAAATTAAAATAAAAAATTTCAATATTAACATTTTGGCAATGCGCCCAATTTTTTTTTTTTTTTATATATATTGTCGCTATTTGTTTTGTTAAGTTTTTTTTTTTTTTATTATTTTTTTTCGTTTAATAATATTTTATATATATATATATATATATTTACATTTGTAAAGTCCAAGAAGCTTACATTGCTATTGAAAGCTTTATAAAACTTATACAAAAAGCACTTTCAGGCCGCATGTAAGTTTTCGATGCGTCATTGTTGTTGTTGTTCTTGGTGTTGTTTATTTTTTTGCAATGCTTAACTCGTTTTTTTTTACATTGTTTTTTTTCTTTTTGTGTAAATTTTTATTTTTTTTTTTTGCTGCTTGCAATTTTTCCCATATTGTTTGTTTTTACAATAAAATAAAAACAATAATAAGAATCAACAATAATATGTAGCAAAAATGAAGGCATACGGCAGCTGCTTTTGCTATTGTTATTGTTGTTATTGTTATTGTTGTTATTGTTATTGTTAATCATGGCAATTACAGCAACAAACAACATGCCCCGGCCAATTGGCGCTTACACGCTTTCATTAAGCAACAGCTACGAGATACTGCTGCAGGAGCTACTAACAGTGGGACAGAACAGCTGAAGCTGTGTTATAATATGCAGCTACGGGTTGTAAAGGGAACTGTGTGAGGTATGTGAGCTGCGATTGCGAGTGCGAGTGTGAGTATGAGTGTAGCACAAAAGAGTAAAGTGTCTCTGGGATCTAAAGACCGGCCGGTACCTATTCAGTCTAGCGTTAAAAATTTACACTGACGCAACGCAACGGCAACGACAGCGACAACGGCAGCGGCAGCGTTCGCAGCGTAAATTGACATTTACGCGATAATTACGCGCTTATTATATTTATTACCAGTTTTTTCCGCATTTAATTCGTTCTCTTTTTTTTTCTACTCTTTCCATTGGATTTTATTATACATTTATATATATATATATATATATATATATATATTTTTTGTTCTCCCGTTTTCTGTATTTTTTTTTTATATTTTATTTAATTTTTTTTTTTTACACTTTTTACACTTATATGCAATGAGCTCTCTTTGTCTGTCTGTCTGTTGCATTGGTTGAAAGCATGTCATTCAGTTGAATTACATACTGCTCGCTGCTGCTATTGCTGCTGCTGCTGCTATGTTCCTTGTCTACTGTCAGCATGGAGTTTGTTGTAAGAAGAGCAGAAGGGGCAAACCTTGAAAAAAAATAAAGAACTGACAGCTTGTACTTATGTTGAGCAGTCTATTAAGCCCCGGAGAGCTATAGACTCTACCTAAAGATGTTTTTTATGTAACAACGTCATTTGAAAGTTGCAGCTGAAGCTGAAGTGTGATTAGCTAAGCGAAGAATAATATATACATATATATATATATATATATATATGTATGCTAAGTGCAAGCGAAAAGGATGTCAGGAACAGCGATACAATGAGATAATGTCACAGCAGCTGACAGCAGAACAAGACAAGATTGTTCAAGTATATATATAAAAATTTTCTATGCCATATTTTGATATTATCACTGTGATATACATAAGAATATTATTATTAGATATATAAATAAACAAAAACAAAAAAATAAAAACCCCACAACTATGAAAGTGTGAAATTTACATACATATATAACATATCTATATACTATATATATATATATATATATATATTTGTTATATATTACAATAAATTGGCACCACGTGTGTTACGTTGAAAATGCGCTATGGCTTATGGCTAAATCGAAAGTAAATATTATTTAATAGTTGATTTGTTTACAAATCAAATTATCAATAAGGCAGAAAAAAAAAAGAAAAAAAGAGAAGAATGAAAATGTTGAACAAATAAGATTAGATCAAAGTTTACTTATAACAAATGAAAAACATACGCACTACACAGTGAGACTTCAGTGAAACCAATGTAAATTAATAAATAGCAACAATAACGATCAGAATAACAACAGCAACAACAACAACGACAGCGACGAGCAGCATACGTAAGCGAGAAAATCACATTTTAGATTAGCAGAAGGTAATAAAGCACGCAACTGGTAATTAAAGGGGGTTGGGTGGGCAGGCATGGGGGAGTGTTAGAGATAGAGAGAAGAAGAGTGAGACAGGGACAGAAAGAGAGAGAGAGAGAGAGAGCGAGAGATGATCGTGAAAACTATATTACGTCGCATTACTTGTTGGAACACGCGTGGCATTCATTTGATTAAACGCATATGTGACTGTAATGTGTGCGTATATATATGTATGTGTGTGTGTGTGTGTATATGTATCTAAGCAAGGTGAGCTGGTTTTCTTTTTCTGTGCTGTGTTATCATTACACGTGTACACACTCGTATTATACATATGTATGTATATGAGAGAGCTGCCTGCGCATATCAAAACACCTCACATGCCATGAAGACGACGTCGACGACGACGACGACGACGACGACAAAATGGCGACGACAGATACAACCCACAACATACAAACACACGCATAGCAGCATATGTGAATGACTGTGTGTGTGTGTGTGTGTGTGTATTTTGCTGTATTTACGTATCTCTCTGTACGCGAAATAAACACTTCCGCATTCGAGTTCGAATTCAATGAAACAATAACAACAAATAATAACAACAACAACAACGAGAACAACAACAACGAGAACGAGAACGAGAACGTAACATAACAACTGGACTACTACGGCATGTGCGTCGAGTGTTATACATGCCATATACTTATAAGATAAATGCGGCCGGCATAATGTTGACTCTCTATAACATCGACAGCGTCACTACTCTGCCTGCGTTCGCCTTCTCTCTCCCTCTCTCTCTCTCTTTCTCTCACTCACACTCTTAGTTATCTCTCTTACAATATCGCACGCCATAGGGAAACCTAGCACATCCCGCCGCCACCCATTTTGCTTCGTTGGCTGCTGTGCTGTGTAGTCGCTGCGTTTGCCTTTGCCTTTGCCTCCGCGTTGCGTTGCTTTACTTTGCGTTGTTGTTTTGTAAGTAATTAAATTAAACTGGCGCAGCGACGCCTTGCGACGCCATGCGTTGAACTCAATTGAATTTTATTTGAATTTTATTACAAACCTTGTCGGCAATATTGTTCATCTTCTTCTTCTTCTTCATCATCTTTTGCTTCTTGTTTTTACTCTGTTTTTTTTTTCTGCGCTCTCTCTTGGCGCATTGCAGTTTTGCTTTTGTTATTATTTAGTTTTAGTTTTTGTTTTCGATTACGACGCAATTAAGTGGCCGCACTGCATCCCGCCTAACTTCCCTTCCCTACACTTCCCCTGCCGCATAAAGCGAACCCAGAAGCCGAGTGCATGACGCGCTATTTTCTCTTTAGTTTTCTTCATTTTTTTTTTTTTTTTTTTTTTGTATTTTGATTATTATTGCTATTCATTTTATTATCAATTGAGAACGTGGCCGGCATTTTGTTTTCCTTGTTTTTTGTATTTTTTTTTCTATTTTGTTTTTAATTTTTTTTTTTTTTTTTTGCGTCGCCCGGCAAGCTTATTGCTATTGTTGTTGTTGTTGTTGTTGTTGTTTTTGCACACTTGACTAATAGTTTGCGGTGCGGTGCGCGCAAAGCTTATCAATTGGAATTAAACTGAAATACGCCATCAACAATTATTATGTATAAATGAATATATTTAATTGTGAATTATCTTAACGAATTTCAAATACTCTATAAATTGAATTTATTACAAATTGATTGCAAAATGAATTGAAATGAATTCATAATGAATATAAATTATTGCCAATTATTATTCATAAATTTATATGTGTGTACATATACATATATGCAGATATATATATATATAACACGCTCTATAAAAAACATTCGACACATTTTGACATGTATTTTTCTTATGTATAAAATATTCATTGACCAAATAAACATTACGTACGGCTATAATAGACATAAGTAGCTCAATATATGTACCATATAAATCGCACGACGCATCGATTTGACGTCGTAATCAAATGTTGTTGTCGCGACTTCGACATCAACAGCAACAGCAACAGCGACAGTAACAGCGACGTCGTCGTCGCGACGTCTGAGTGTACAGTAATTGAAAATTTGAATTATTTTGCAATCAGTTGCCGCTGTCGTTGCCGTTGTCGTTTTCGTCGTTGTCGACGTTCCATCAGAACATCATTTCAAAAACCAAACAAAACACCAAAGATAAACGACATTGTCACTGACTGTCGCTGCTGTCGCTGCTGTCGATGTCTATGTTAGAAAGCAACCAAACACTTCTCTACTTATAGTATATAATATTTACAAGTATGCAAGGGAAAGGAAGGCAAGGGCATACTGTATGTGTGTGTGTGTGTGTGTGTGTGTGTTTGTGTTGTCCACTAGCCATTTTATATAAGTGTAATTGCAATGACGATGGCGTCTATGCTAAACAGCCGGTCGCTGTCTGTCTAGCCGGTCTGCGTTTAAAGCTTAGAATAAATAGATAAGAACAACAAATACGAAAATAATCAAATGAATAATAAAATAGCAGACCATGAGTACAATATGAATGTTAGAGTAGTATTCGTCCAGTACTATGTCTGTCGTCTGTATGTGACTTGTCAACTTGTTCCGCTAATTTGTCGCCGTTTATGAATTATTAATATACTATACTAAGCTAAGGCTCAGTCTCAGTCTCAGTCTCGGGCTCAGTCTCACTCTCAGTCCCGATGCATATTTATGCAGACACGTTCAACTCTCACAATAGCGATTAGCTATCAAAATTTGCGACGTGAAGCTACAAAAATAAAAAAAAAAAAACGACTAACTAATACCCTGCACTTATTTAATCTTAAGAATTTTATTTCTTATTTTTTATGCATGTTTTTTTTGTTGCACTTATGAAAGTATTAAGTATTTTTAAAATACAGCTGTGTTTTTGAGTATTATTTTTGATATATTATTTAATTAATGCAATTACTCACTTGTGCAACGGCGTCATCGTCAATGGCACCTCAATACTGTGTGTGGTACGGCGACGATCACCCATGTCGGCCAGTCGTGCAAAATCTGTATCGCGATCCTGATCGGCCAGACGTGGGGAGCGACGTGACTCCAATAGACGCACTTCGTCCAAGCGTTTCTTTAGCTCAATAGGTTCCTGTAAAAATTAAAAAATATATATATAGAAAAATATTAATATAAAGTATAGAAAAAAATATATTTAAACACAAAGCGAAAGTTCAATTAAAAACATTTATCACTATTCTATGAAATCTCTTATCTCTTCTTGTTAATTATTATTTTATTTATTATTATTATTTTTTATTTTTTATTTTTTTTTTACTCGCACAATAACTAAATGAAGCCGCAATTAAAAATCATTTGTTTTAATTGTTAACGTAAAATGTGAATTATTATTTGTTCTCAATTAAATTGATGAAACTGCAAATTATTTAAAGTTCAATTTAATAATAATAATAATAATGATATAGATCTACTATATATTCTGAGAAATATCATGTTAGGCTAAAAAAATAATAATTGTATATACAATAGAATTTGAAAAGTTTATTATAGCGTGCATTTAGGTTAAATCCCATTTTCCGGGGAAAAATGATACAATAAAAAAAAACCGAAAAAAAATGAAAATGAAAATGTAGAGAATAAACTTAATAGAATTAATTAATAATTCATAGATTCATTATACTACTCAAAAGATTATATTCACTGTTTGCCAAATGAATAAATCACTTTTTTAAAGGCGGCAGCGAATGGCCATGTAAATGGGGCAATGAGGCAATGTGGCAATGAGGCAATGAGGCGATGGGCTCAAAGGTAAATATGTAAGGAATTTGAAGTATGCCGCCGCCCATGGGTGCTAAAGATACCAAGAATAAGGCAAAAAGATAGAAGGAACGAAGAATTTGTGACCTTGAAAGTTTTGCCAACTAGGGCTCTAGATCTAATGGGGTCACTCGGTTACAGGGCACGCCCAAAAAAACAAAAAACAAAAAAAAAATACATTCAATTTTCTGCGCGTGTTCTTTAATACAAAAAAAAAAAAATATATATATATTTTTTTTTTTTTTTTTTTTGCTTAATTTGTGCCTGTCGCCTTTCACATTTTCACATCGATTATATGCGGGGCACACATCTATGGCAGGTATACAGATGTACTATATATATATAATAGTATATTATATATAAGTATATATCAGATATATATATGTATATATAATTTTGTATCTTTATGTAATCACCTTTTGATATTTTTTTTTTGATTTGTTGCGGCAACCTTCAAAACTGAGAATTTTTACACAATTCTCTTCTCTTTCGGTTTTTGCAGGTTTTCTTAGAATAACTTTTAGCAATTGATAATGACAAGTTTTATGCCGAACATCTGTATTTAGTTATTTTATTTTATTTTATTTTATTTTCTGTTTCAGTTTCAGTTTTTGTATTTGACTTTGACTATTGAATTTGCAACGCCAACGTACCAAAAACTGCTTAAATATTTTTACATATACGTAATATGTAATTTTCTTGGATTTTTCACACTCGCACAACACACGTAATATATATAATATATATTTATTTTTTCTATTATAGTTAGAGATATATAGATATAGTATATATGTATCTGTATCTGTATATATTAATATTATATTTGTTTTGTAAATATATTTTTTTTTTATTTTTTTCTTTTCGTTTTTTTTTTTTGCAACTAGTTTTCAATGCCAATAGGAGAATACAAATAACGGCGCGCCGTTTGACTTATTTGTTGTTGCGTTAATTGGGCACAAAACGCCGGCCGGCAACGTCGACGACGATGTAGAAGACAACAGCGCGGCTACGTTAACGGGCTACGTTGTCAGGCAAAATGCGTCAGCGGGGCGCGTATCTTACAGATACATGGCAGACTCGCACGCACACTCGCATATGCCACACACACACGCACACACGTACCTAAAAAAAACACACTAACAATACGCACACGCACTGTGCCACTAGCACCAGCACTCGCACTCGCACTCACACTCGCGGCTAACGGGCAGGCAGCTGCGCTGCTTTAGACAAGAATTCGTTGACGTCGTCACCGTCGTCGTGAGTTTATTTTTAATTATTTAAATATTTGTATGTTTTTTTTGCTTCTTTTCTGTTTTTCTTTTAAATTTTTTTTTTTGAACTTTTTATTATTATTATTTTTGCCAATGTCTTGTCGCGTCTACTGCGGCTTCTGCTGCTGCTGTTGCTGAATTTGGGCTACTAGGCCTTGTTCCTAATTTTATGCATTTCTTTTTGTTTTACGAGAACAACTTTATGTTGTTGTCTTTCTTAAATTTTTTGTAATAAATTTCTTTTTTTTTTACTTTATTTTTTATTTTTATTTGTATTTTTGTTCTTTTTGTGACTTTTCCTTTTGGGCAAAACACAACGAGCTTACACTTTTCACTTGGCTAGGCCCAAATAAATGAAATTCACTTGCACTTTTTTGATGGTTTCAAGTTTCGCACGCTTTCGAAAAATTTGTCTCTTGTTGTTGGTGTTGTTATTGTTGTTGTTGTTACGGTTGGCCTTCGTAAAAAAGCGGCTTATGTTTGGGGTTTCCCCTGCTGCTGTTGTTGTTGTTGTTGTTGTTATTGCTGCTACTGTTGGGTTTTTCAACTTTGACTTTACTCACTGTCTGTTATTATTATATTATTATTTTTTTTTTGTTCATTACTCTTGCTTTTCAACTTGCTATTGAGATTGAGTTAGCTGTCTGTTGCTCTTGGCTGATGCGAAACGTTCGCGCGCGCATTCAAGAATGATTCTGTGCGACGCTCGCTGAGTTTGTTGCCGGGTCTGTTGTCGCTTTGCATTGCTTCGGCTAGCGATTCGGCAGCACTCGTCATGTTCGGTTAACTCTTAATGCTCTCTTTGTTGTCTGTCTCTCTCGGTAGCGTTTGCGCTCATCGGTTTTGCCATTTTCCGGTCCCAACCGAAACGAATCTCACACACATACAGACGCAATATTATAAGTTACTTGTGACGTTTGTTTTTGTTTTTATGCTTTGTGCTGGATATTCGCATGCTTTTCAGCTCGTCTCCTCC
>JBAMBR010001538.1:60000-99063 GCA_037044475.1 Zaprionus obscuricornis
GAAAACATTGCGTATAAAGAAAATGTTGTTGAAATGTTCTTAAAAATAAAAACAAAAACTGATACTTCAAATGATAAAAAAAACTTGCTATAATTTCATTTAAAAAAAAAATGAAAATACATTTTTTTTACCGTTTTTTTTTTTTTTTTAATTTCATTAATTTGAATTTTGCTGTGAATATTCAAGTAATAATTGAACTTCAAAAATTTGTTGGTTTTTTTTTTTCTATGCCAATTGCTATGCTGTCATATCTCACCTCGTTTACCACTTGACCCACTCGAACCACTTGACAGCTAACCGTTAATGCGTATATATGTATGTGTATGTGTATCTGTATGTCTGTGAAGTTCGTCCAATCTAAGCAAATGTGCGAACAACATCATCAACTTCAGATCAGCTTGAAGTCAATGCCGTTTGCCTGGTTGAAAGTTTTTTGCGCACCTGCAGCTGCCTTTTGCCAATTGACGTTAGCGCGATGATGATGCCGATGCCGCTGTCGACGTTGGCGTTGGCGTTGGCGTCAGCGTCGACGCAGTGTTTGCATGACTTGCCAGTAGTAGTTGTAGTAGCAGTAGTAGTAGTAGTACTTGCTTGTACGTTGCCAGATTCACATTCCCCTCTGCATCACATCATCTAGCTACCCCTCCACCTCTACCCACCACCCCACTGCTGCTGGCACTGCTCGTTCAGCTGGTTGACTGACTTGCGTTTCATAATATCCATGAAAGCCAAGTAGTTGTCTTTACTGTTTTTGTTGTTATTGTTGTTGTTGGTTTTTATTTCACTTTTTAAATTTCTGTTGCTTGGCTTTTTTTTTTTATTTTTCTTTATTTTTACTTTCACTCAGTGGCTGCGTTTGCTCTTGTTGTTGTTGTTGTTGTTGCTGGTGGCGTTGGTGGTGTCGGAGTGTTGCGGCTTTCCAGATTTTGGCCAGCACGCGCGTATACTGTAAACAACAACAACAACAGCAACAGCAGCAACAATAACTTAAATCAATTTCATTGTTTTCCTGCCTTAGCCCTCTCTGTATGCCCCATGGAGGCGCCTTCTACTGTCTGGCTTTCTAAATTAAAGACAATTTTAATGCGCTTTTGATTGAAAATTGTAACGTGTCTGGCAGCAAAAGTGAAGTGAACACCAAGCCGAGCCTAGAAAAAGCCTAAAAAAAAACAACAACAAAAAAATAAAAATCTCAACATTTGTAATTGTCGACGCCATTCATCATCACACAGTGCTGCCTAATTGTTATTAGATCTCTATATGTTGGCCACTGGCTACTAACCGCTGCACCACCAAAAAAAATAAAGAAAAAAAAATACAGAAAAAAATTGAATTTGAGTTTTCAAAAAAAGATTTTTTTTTCTCTTATTTTTTAAAGTGATATTTTTTTCTGTATTTGCTGCACTTTCATTTTCCTGCTTCTCGCTGTTGCTCTTCAACTGCAATTACGCCGCAATTATGCTGCCGGGCAATTACAGTTATGTTTATGCTGCTGTCATTACCATTGCTAAAGCTGTAACTGTGTGGCGCTGACTATTGCTGCTGCCCGCTGCTGTTGCTGCTGTTGCCGCGACTCTACAATCCCACAAAACCCAAACAAAAAAAAAAAATTAACTGTTATTTGTGTTACGTGCGTAGCGCTTAGAAATTTAGCTATGGGTTTGGTTTCTATGTTTATTTATTTTTTTTTTTCTTACTTCCATCTTTCTCTTCCACTTCTTCTTCTACTTTTTCTGCGTTTTTCTGTTTTTCCAGCCACAACAATTTTTGGGAAAGTTGACTTTCGGTCTTGAAGCGTGAGAAGAGAGCTTGAAATGCAAATCGGACTCAATGAAAAGCGTTCAGAGTGTAAATAGTTTTTTTTTATCTTTTTCTTTTTTTTTTTTACCATAGCTAGAATATTATGCCAAAAAAAAAAAACAGAAAAGTTATGCAAGTATGCAAGATATATATGTATGTATCTAGCAGCAGTTAAAGCTTTGCATATGCTTATTGAAAATGTTGAAGATATTTTATAGTCATAGATATTTTATATAGACTTAGCTACAAAATTCATATAGATATTTATATTTCTCTCTGCTTTCATAATACTTCAATATAATTTGCATGTAGTCTTAAGTTTTTTGGGGCTTATTCCATATTTTGTAGACAAAACGACAAAGATAAAGATTGCTACTTCTAGATATGATTTATTATATGTTTTTTTTTCATTTTATTTTATTTTTTTTTATTTTCTTTTTTTGCCGCATCATGTTGAATAAAATGCTCAACTGTTGCTGCTGGCAGGCAGTGTGGCAGGGAGGCTCAATGTTAAGCAATTACCGTTAGATTTAAGCGACTCTGCCTGCTAGCAAGCAGCGGGAGCACCTGCCACTCAGCTCCCGCATTTTGCGGATTATAAAACATTAACTTAATTTTTATTCATTTTTCATTTTTTTTTTTTTGCTTTTTTCCATTTTGCTTCAGCTACTGAAATTAATTATGCGTTTGCGCTCAATTTGTAACTCGAGTATTTTTTACAGTGCGGGAACAGTGAGAGTATCTCTCTCTCTCTCGCGCACACACTCAGACACAGGTAGCTATAAGGCGGCGGGTGTTGGGCTTCGCATTACATGATGCTTTCGCTCTCCCCCCCCCCCCCACATACACTCTTGGCCAGACGAAGCGAAGCGAAATGAACTCAATGGAAGTAAGGGGCGAGCAGCGGCATCTCGCAGATTTCACAATGCTTCGATGTTAGCTACGTCAGGCGGCTTCACTGGCCCGAGGTGCTTTTGAAATCAGTTTTGGCTGTAGTCGGGTTATGTGCCATGGCAACCAATGCTTGCATTTGTTGTAATTGCTTTTGTTGTTGCTACTGCAGCTTATACACGTATGCAGAGTCTAAGGCAAGTTATTGCTGCTATTGTTATTGTTGTTGTTGTTGAGTATGCTGCACTCTGATAACGATTTGTGCGCTTTGTTGTCTTGCTTAAACACATGCATATATGCATCTCTCTCTCTGTGTGTGTGTATTGGTCTTGATCTTGGTACAATGCTCTAATATCTAATGTGATGCACAACATCTGCCGTTTGCTTGGCCAACCGCAGAATTGTCAGACGAAAGCCCCTTGCATGGCTCAGCAATAAAGATTTTAATTAAGCGATTGCCTGGCAAGTTTAACAAATAATGTCGCCCCAAAATTCAACAGTTCTTGCCTTTTGCTTGTTACTATTTTGCCAGCTAATGACACTTTGTGTGGCTGCTGCTGCCTGCTGCTGATTCTGCTCTTGCAGCTATTGTTTTTGCCAGGTAATTTTCACATTTGTTCGAAGGTAAAGAAGGCATTGCAGGCAGGCATGAACAAGTAGAGACTTGTCTTAATTATCTCTACTAGACCATTCAACGCCTTATTGTTACTGTAATTCTGAATCAGCAAATTAACGAATGAAAAAAATTATCTTTCACAAAGTTTCAGTTCAATTTTGCTTATTGCTGCATTTGTAGCTATAAATTTTTTATTTTATTTATTTTTTTGTCAATTACTGCAAAAATTGAAAAATTGTTTGCTACTAATGTTCACATTTTACAGTAAGCTAACAACATATCAATAACTTTAATATTTACCGCAATCAGTAAAATGAAATAACAAAAAAAAAAGAAATAATTTTCGATAGACTTGAAAGTGTTTCAAGTGTTATTAATTATTGTATTGGCCAACTATAGAGTCTAATCTTGACTTTCTCTTTATAAGCAATGATACGAGTGATACTTAAAGCCAGTTTCAGTGTAAACAGTTATTCAAGCAAACGCAAAATAAAACAAAAAAAAAAAAAAAATAAATAATAATAGTAAAAAAAAAAAATGTAGACAGAATCTGTGATTAAATATAATTTTAAGCACAGCTTCTAGGCAAAATTGAAAGATCGTAGCATAAATATAATTTCTTAGTCTTAGCAAAAATCATATTGTGGGCCAAATTACAATTGACGTATAAGTAATAAAAAAAAAAAAACAAATCTCAAAGAAAGCAAAAAAAAAAAAAAAACATGAATCAGTCATAAAATGAGAATTATTGCTAATTTACGTATTATTTTTTGCACTTTACTCTCATTGCAGTTGATGTTTTGCCAGGAGACAATACACACACATAGACACATACACATACATATGTATATATAACTGCTGGCAATGATAATGCCAAGGTGCCAAAGTATCTATTAGATGCCGTTAACAGTAACTGCAGGCATTTTATTCGCTAGCAGCACGCAGCTAGCTAACATCGTAACGTCACTCAGCCTCTGCCTGTCTCACTCTCTCAAAGTCTCTCTCTCTCTCTCTCTCTCTCTCTCTCTCTCAGTTTGTCTGTCTGTTTAGACTGTCTGGCGTGCAAGTAAATGCGCTTGTCAGCATTGCAATTCAAAATTGGCCAACTGCTTTTTCATATTGCCAACTAGGGGCAGCAATTGCTGTGGTGGGAGAGTGGGAAGAAGAGGGGGTTGTGTGCCACTACAAGGGGGCAATGAGGGGCGTTAACACAACTTGGCTGTATAATTATGCGCGACAGGCACAGGAAACAGCAAATTAGAAGTAAGTCGACAGACGACAGATGACGGACAACAGTCGACGCAGCACAGTTATCCTGCGGCAAAAAAACATTGATGCCATCTTTGTTCACGATTAGCGGCCATAATTTCCGCATTTGACATGCGGCGCACGCGAATTCTACGGATTGTCACGAAAACTTTTATGAGCACATTAATATATAGCTATGTTATATATATATATATATATATATAAATTTGTATTCTCGTGTTTGTTTCATTGGAATCAAGCCATAAAACTTAATGATTTTCAAATTAGCAAACATTTGTGATAAGCTACATAAAATTTAAAATAATATAAAAAAAAAAAACAAAAAATAAACTTTTGATTTTAACTTTTGTTGCATAAAAAATATGGAGAGATATGAGAATACAAATTTTCAGCTTTGCCAATTAACAATCTGGCTGGCAACTAGCTAGCTTTCTGGCATAAAGCTTAACATTTGTTTCACATTCTAAATAACTTGGCTATGCAATTTGGCACTTGAAAATGTTGCTAAAAAAAAAAAACACAAGAAAGCAAAGTTATCTTTGGCAGGCCGAAGATTTCATACTCTCTGCAGTCTTAGAAGAAAACTTTTCATACAAAAATCCAATTTTCGGCCTATTGTTACTATGTCAGCTATATGATATAGTAGTACGATTTTGACCAAATTTAAATAAGACGTGTAAGTCGTCACTTAATTCAAATGCTGTAAGTTTCAGTCGGATAACTTAAAAAACATAGAAAAATTAGAATTTTGGGCCTATCGTTCCTATGGAGGTTTTATGATATAGTGGTACGATTTTGACCAAATTTATATAAAACGTAGATGTTACTATTAAACTCAAATGCTGTCAGTTTCATTCTGATATCTAAATAAACAAAAAAGTTTTTCATACAAAAACTTAATTTTTGGCCTATTGCTCCTATGGCAGCTATATGATATAGTAGTACGATTTGGACCAAATGAATATGAGACATGTAAGCCGTCACTAAATTCAATTCCTGTAAGTTTCAGCCGGATAACTTAAAAATCAAAGAAAAACCCTAATTTTCAGCCAATTGTTCCTATGGCAGCTAGATGATAGAGTTGTCCAATCTGGACAGTTCTGACTTGTATACAGCTTATGGACATTGGGAGTATGTGTATCAAGTTTAACTGAGAAACCAGTTTGGGACAGATGAACATTTGCACATGTGGATTCTCTTGTCCAGGCTGATCAAGAATATATATTCATTGTTAGGTCCTGTCCAAAATGAATATACCCTTTGCAAGGGTATAAAAAAACAATTCTAATTATGTGGCATCACATTTGACATTTCGCCAGACATATGCGATATTGCATGCGATTTGTTTGTTTGCTTGTTGTCGCTTGTTTGCAATTGCATATCTTTGCAATTGTATCTATAAGTGAGGCGTAATGTTAAATTAGCATTAGCATAAACCCGGAAAACTGTCTGTCTGTGTGTCTGTATGTGTGTGTCAGTGTGTGGCATGATTGGCCCAAAAGGTGGCATGCAGCTGGCCAAGTCCAATGCGCTGACTCATGACCGTCAATTGCAGGTGTGGCATAGACTTAGGTCTCTCAAGTCTATTTGAAGTTGAACTACATACAATTGTTGTTGTTGTTGTTGTTGTTGTAGAATTGTGGGAAACAAGTCAAAGGTTTGTTTGCCTAACAATTAGAGGCGGAAATTTATGATTTTTTTTTATTTTTTATTTAATTTGTATGATTGGGCTAGACAGTGAAAAGCGGGTCAACAGACAGACGCCTTTCTATGCGATATGTATGAATTTTTTCCAGCATTCTTTGGCCATCATCAAATACACACACATACACACACACACACACACACAAATACACATAGACATGTTATGCGACCCACTTATAAAGCTGAAAGTGAAAACTCGCAAAAAAATGTTGACCCTAATTTATATTTCGGTTATACGCTTTGACGCCATTCGCCAACTTATTATATCGCATATATATATATATATATATATATATATATATATCTACACAACTTTGACGCGAGGTTTATTTTACAGCTGCTTCCTCTTCTCTTATTTATATACATTTTATGCTATTGCTGTTGCTGTTGTTGTTGTTATTCGTTGTTGGAATTTGCAAAATTCAAACGAGTTGGAAAGTGCGAATTTTTGCACGCCTTATAATATTAGCATAAAAAAAAACACAAACGCACACAAAGAACTGCAAAACTATTTAACACAAAACAAGTTGCCAAAAAAAAATATAAGAAAAAAAAGTCAA
Source organism: Zaprionus obscuricornis (assembly GCA_037044475.1). Classification (NCBI taxonomy): domain Eukaryota; kingdom Metazoa; phylum Arthropoda; class Insecta; order Diptera; family Drosophilidae; genus Zaprionus; species Zaprionus obscuricornis. Next base: position 66,841 of record JBAMBR010001538.1, read on the forward strand.
GTATGGCAACTATGTCTTAAGTTTCATTATTGATAAAGTGATAAATTGATTGGCCAAGATATACTAAGATATTTTATTGAAAAAACTATTTAACAAATCTTTGGCAATAGTTTAACATGTTAATCAAAATCAAAATCAAAATCATAACAAAAAAGTTTGATTGATGTATTTGAGAAAGTAAAAATTTCTAATTGATTTATGAGCGCTACGCTGACTGATCAAAATGCTTTAGGGGGATGAAAAACTATTGCAAAAGTCTTTATTGAAATTATGTTGCACTGTAAACTTTTCAAACTATTCAATCATAGACAATGTATACTATATATATATATATATATATATATATGTATTCAAAAGTATCCAATAGATAAACTTAATCTATTGTGAACGTGCTCAAGTACGTTTACAAACTATTGTTAGATAGATATTGAGCTACCAAAAAGTTGATGCAAACTTTTTCTATATATATAAAATAGAAAACAAAAAATGAATAGAAGAAGATTTAAGCCATGGAGTTGAGCATGATATAATGCCAAGGCTTAATTGGTTTGCAAAAGGTTGCGGCATACAGTGCGAAGGCGTGTTTGTTTTTTATATGCACGATGTGATAAGCGGCTAGTTTATGCTATACAAATAAACTACAGTTAAAAAACAAAAAAAAAGTATCATCAACAACGAAAATTCCAAGAGTAAACAAGTTTTGCATGCTAAGAGCTAAAAAACTGACTGCAAGGCGGCGGCAATCATAAGCTGTGATAGCAATAACAAAGATCTCTCTGTGTGTGTGTGTGATTTTTTTTTTTATTATTTTTTTTAGTCTCTAAAGCTTCACACTCTATGCTACTGTCACTGGCTTTGAGTCTCAGCTTCACACTAGTTTCACACTTTCCAGAGTATGTTATTTATACATATGTGTCTGTGTGTGTGTGTGTGTGTGTGTGTGTGTGTGTGACTTGAAGCACTACGAGTTATGCTTGAGTAAGTAGCAGCAATAGCGACAGCAACAAAGTTAAACAAAATATAAAAGTATCTTATAGATGCCGCTGCTATTGCTGCTGTTGTTACTGTTACTGTTTGCCATTCGCTGAAGCTTCGCGTGTGTGTAACGCGTTCCAAAACTGCAACGCGGCAGGCAATAGACAAATATACAAACAAACAAACAAACCAACAAACTGACAAACAGCTGCTGATGCGCTACGCAAACAATGATTGGCATTTGTTGTTATCGTTGTTGTTGTTGTTGCCGACATTTCCAAAGTATTTACACTCGATGAAATTGCTAAGACGCCAGCCAGAGTCGGGCAGTTTGAAAACTTTTGAAATAATTTGCCACAACTACTACTTCCCCTCCCCCCTGCCACACATTGTTCACGGCAGCAAAGAGATGAGCAAATTACTTGAAGCTGGCACATTGGCATCGCGCTTAAGTTTAATTAAGGAATCTTTGCGATAAATTTTTACTTGCAGTAACTAAAGCAAAGACGACTTTACATTATCTAATATCTAAGACAAGTTGAGAAATATATATATGTATACAAATTAAACTTAACTTAACTATTATATAAACTATATTTAAAAAAGAAAAGTTTAAGTTGTAAATTGTTTAATTGGCAAACCGTAATTTGTTTTGTTTTTTGTTTTCATCATTTATCAAGTCCTTGCATGTTTATTAATACGCACCTGAAAAGATACAAAATTTAAATTGTTTAATTTAATTGTTTAAATTAAGAATGTAGCTAAATTTAAATTATTTTTACATGCTAAACAATAAAATGAAAAGAAATAATAATAAAAAAATAAATTTGCACTTGTAAAATTTTATTCTTTACTTAACGTTGCGTGTGCTATAAATTTCTATAGAGTTTTTCTAGTTTTTGTTTTTTTTATTATTATTATTTATATTTTTTTTTTTTAAGCATGTTCTGCTTTTTCTTTTGCATATAACTACGTATGAATAGTAACAAGAGTTGAAACAAGTTTTCATTGTTGTTGTTATTAATGCTAGCTGCAAACACCTGTAAGTCACAAGCCCAACAACAACAACAACAACAATAATAGTAAAAGCAAATGACAAAAAGACAGTTGATATGTTTAAGTTGTTGCATAAATAAAAAAAAGCTTTTGCTTTTGCTGCCACTTTAAACAAATGCAAACAATCAAACAGCGTCATGTGGCCCCTGGTCTGGCCTGGCCTGAGGTAGGGATAATAGCAAGACTTGAGACTTGACTTGGCAACTTGAGGGGATATACATATGACAGCATATAGTGCGGTGTGAAGCAGTGGTAGCTGCGACTAGACGAATAAATGAAACAGAGAAATAGATAAAGAGAGACAGCTGTAGTTGAAGTTATTGCTGTTGCTGTTGTTGTTGTTGTTGTTGCTGTTGATAGTAGAAACTGTTGCTTTGATTTTTACTAAGCTCAGCAGTAAAAAAGTGAAAGTAACGCAACAACAAACAGTAGCCAATAAACAACAACAACAATAACAATAATAAAAGTAACGGCAACAACAATAAAATACAAACTGGAAAACAAACAAAAGCAATGTGAAGAGAGAAAAATATATATATATATATATATATAAATTTCCACAGGTGAATGAATTTAAATTTGCAAAACGAGGAAAACAACAAACTGTAATTGCAGCAAAAAAAAAAAAAAAATAAAAATAAAAAAAATCCAGTTGCAAGTGCGAGTGTAACGAATGGTGGGAGATTCAGATGATTTTAACGGAGTTAAAAACTTAGTGAGCAAGAGAAGCTGTTGTAAAGGGGGAGGGATAGAGAAAGAGAAGGAGTTAGAGAGATAGAGAGAGAATTAAAAGTTAAAAGTTCACAAAACTTGCATCTTGTTATTTGTGTAGTTGCGGCTGCCGTTGTTTGTTGTTATTGTTGTTAAGCGCAAGCGCGCGCACCTGTTTTTGATTGTTGTTGTTGTAGCTGTAGTTGTAGTTGTTGTTGTTGTTTGTTGTTTGTTGTTGACCGAGCGAGCAGCTTTGGCTAAATCTTATGGCAACGATCGCAAAATAAAACCGCAGCAGACAACCGCAGCCAACAAATTCCGCATTTATGAAGAGACAAGGAGATGGCAAGGCAACAGTAACTTGCAACTTTGTTTGGGAGCATCCACTATATGTACGTCATGGCAGACGCAAAACAATGCGAATGACTCGAGTTATAATTGAGATATGCGCACATGTAGACACCTCAAAGCACAAAATTGACTCAACCACAGATACACGCACACTTACACAGAGCGTGAGAGAGAGAGAGAGATAGATAGATAGACATATATGTATACAGGAAATGGACAAGAGAAGTTGTCAAAAACATTAACAAGATTAGGCAGTGAAATAATGACGAAGACTTTGACTTTGACTTTAGCTGCATTTGACGTTTTTGTTTTTTTTTTTTTGTTTTGTTTATACGCCAGCGGGAAACAAATACGGAAATGATTGCATTCAAATTGAACGAAGAAAACCAAAAACAAAGAGAAAAACATGCAAAATAAACCACAGGTTATTTCAATGTCCAATCGCACTGTAACTCTATGACTCTGACTGTGAATTGTGAACTGTGACTGTGAGAAGTATCTATGTATGTTTATGATTGTTGGCTGAGAGTATATACTATACAACATAGTATAGTATAAAATGTGGTAAAATGTTTTGTATTTGCTTGCAATGTTTAAGTAATCATAAATAAAACCAACAACAACAATAACAATGTTGTTATAGCCTAACCCAAATGTTTGTTAACTGTATTTCCAAAACACAAACACTGTATGATGCCTAAAGACATAGTTGGTTATATTACTGCACATGCATTTGGCAGACAAGTTTAAATAGATTTACACATCAACAACATGCATTGATATTGACTAGGAAACTAGGAAGCAAGGAGCGAGAGTAAGTGAATATCTCATCATGTGTAACTAATCAACATCAAATACAAAATTCAATGAAAATATATGTACAATATATTTGGATATCAAATAGATAGCAGCATATAATTCACATATTTATAAATTGGATTAATTAATTTAATTAGAATAATGTATGAGAGCGTGAAGTAAACATTTACGATTCTAATTTCAATAATATTTCAACACTTTCGCTTAGAGCTCAAAACAAATATTTAAACTTTAAATTGTAACCAGTTGTAAAATTGAATTTAAATTTGCTCTTCGACATTTACTAAAAATATCAGACTACAGACTTGACTTGACTTGTCTTGACATGACTTGCAGAGGGTATATTAATTTTTGACAGGAGTTTGTAATGTTCCTTTGGAGACGTAGTAGTTTCAACAAATTATATATATTCTTTATCAGCGTCGACAGCAGAATACAAGTGTGCAAATGTTCATCTTTCCGTCAATGAAACTTGGTACACATACTTCCTATACAAGTCAGAACTAGCCAGATCGGACTATTCTATCATCTAGCTGCCATAGGAACAATCGGCTGAAAATTAGGGTTTTTCTTTGATTCTTAAGTTATCCGGCTGAAACTTACAGCATTTGAATTAAGTGACGACTTACACGTCTCATATAAATTTGGTCAATATCGTACTATTATATCATATAGCTGCCATTGGAAAATTAGGCCTAAAATTGAGTTTTTGTATGAAAAGTTTTCTTCTAAGACTGCAAAGGGCATGAAATCTTCGGCCCGCCAAAGATAACTTTGCTTTCTTGTTTCTTGTTTTTTGAATTTTTGTTTTTTATTTTTTTATTTATCTTTGTCTAATAGATTGAAGTTGTATATGGGTTCAGGTGTTTCGAAGCGACCTAATTAGACATAGGTATATACATTTCCCAAAGACAAATGTATCTAATTAAAAGACTCAGTTGCGAGAGATTACAGGTCATTTATTTTCCAAATAATTTATTCAAAACTAACGTCAGGTATATATGGTATATATATATATATTTTTTGTTTTTGTTTTTTTTTTTTTTTTTTTAAATTTTACTTGGAATTTTTCATTCTCTTTCTCTCTCTCTCTCTCTATTTCCTCTCGTTTGTAGTGAGATATTTCTTTCCCTTTTTTGGGGTCTTTGTACATGTGTGCGTGTGTGTGTGCGTGTGTGAGTGTGCGCGTTAAAATATTAATGGGGTCATTTGCCTACAGACGCATTAAGTATATCTATAAGTAAGTATTATAGCATTTTTTTTTTTGTATACACTTGTAGAGCGCGCTACGATTATTGTATTGTATTGTCATGAATTTTGATTTCTATAATATCTGAACAATATATAAAGATCGATCACATTATAGTATTCTATATTTTTTATGATCAGCTGAAATAATTAATTTGAAATTATTTTTTCTTTCTTAAGCAAAGAAAGTGTGCAATGCTGTTTGACATTAAATTTCACAAGTTCTTAAATACATATAGAATATTATTATCGCTTTGAGTATTGTGTAATATTTTTATTTTTTTTTTGTTATTCATTTCTTTTATTTGTTACATTTTTTTCATGTAGTTGTTGTAGTTAAATCATTTTAAAGTGTTACGATCATTGTTACTATTACTCTTCTTCTTCTTCTTCTTGTTGTTATTGTTTTGCCATTGGTTTTGTAATCGGGCAATCGCATCACATGCACCTGTACTATACTATACTATACACTGTGCTGTGTATGTGCTATGTGCTATATATATATAATAGATAAACAATATGCATATACTTACGCCATACTCAGTCGCACAATAAGCAGTATATAGAGTGCTCAGTACTTGGTAAGCTGCACGCAGTTCACTGACAGCAATTTAGCAGCCAATACGCCACAGCTGTTTTTTTTTTTCGTTTTTGTTTTGCTTTTTTTTGTGCTGTTATCATAACAGGCAAAAAGTTTCATAACCATTGCAATACATTATTGGCTTGTTGTTATCGCCATACACTGCGCACAAGTGGTCGTGTGGCAAATGCATGCCAAAAACAAAAGGCCAAACAGACAAAGCATTGCTACAATGCCGAGGTGCAATGAAAAAAAAAACAAAAGCAACAACAATCAACAACAACAAGAACAATAAGAATGTGATTGCATGTATCACTTCCGTTCTGTTATCAAAGCTCACGTGCTGTTACTTATTGCATTTGTACGCTTTTTGGCCTGATTAACTCGAAGCATTTTCCATATCTGCACATTTTGCCATAATGCGAAAATGTGAAATGTGAAAATGTGAAATTTTGTGATTTCTATTTGCATTGTTCAGCTACTTGACATTTTGCAACAGTTGCGCTGTGAGATGCTGTTGTCTTTTACTACTACTGCTGCTGCTGCTGCTGCTGCTGCTACTGCTACTTTTTAGCTGCACACAATCGTGACAAACTATTATCAATTCACACGTGTCATACGCAAATCGCAACTTTGTCACGTCCCCATTTTGATGTTGACAGTTTTAGCTCAGTGCTGCGGCCTTTGGCGCATTCAATTCAAATTGAATTGGAGATTGGATTGAATGCGTTGGGATTGTGAATGGATTGGATTGCTTTGCATTGCATTGCATTTGGCTTAGCTTGGATTGCATTGTCACACACACACACACAGACACATATAGAGTCAATTTATATGGGGTAGCTAACATACTACTTACTGTATAAAAATCTTGCTTGCAATTGTTGCCGTTGTTGACATTAATCTCAATTTTTTTTTTCCTTTTTATTTTTTATTTTTTTGCATATATATATATAAATTTTTTTTTTTTTTGTGTTGCACAGCTGCGTGCACTTGAAGTTGCCAACCAGTTGTGACCGAGTCTTGATTATCATTTTTTTTTTTTTTTCTAAAATATATAAAATATATATTGACAAGTGACAATTTTTTGTCTTTCACACTATATGTTGAAAACAAAGATTTGTAATTTTATTATTTTTTTTTTTATAGAATTTCCAATGAAATTTTATTATATTTTTTTTTTGTTTTCTTTCTTATGTTCAGAGAGATTAGCTCATTTTATATTCATTTTATAATTGCTCATTGTCATTGTGATAGCTTCTAATCGGACAATCGGGATGCAACTCATTGTCATCAAAATATGCGCAGTTAACAAATTGAATAATTGCAATCATGGAATCATTGAATCATGCGCTCAATATACAAACAACAAATTAATTAGAATTAGCTGCAAAAATTTTGCAATATATTGTCTTTTTTTTTGTGTCTGTGTTGCATATATAAAAAATATTATTTTTTTTCTATTTAATTGCAAAACTTCATGTTCTACATTTTTCTTATCTTTTATTTTTTTCTGTATTTTTTTATTCTTATTTTAATTTTTTTTGGAAGACATAATGCATAAAATGATTGTATGACTACATAGAGTTATACTTGAGATGCTTTAATGCTTTTTGGCTTCATTATCATGTGGCCTGTGGCCACATTTCCCTATAGCTTATGTCTATGGCGCCGTGACGTTTTGTTGAGAACGACAAGTGACACACATTTCCATAGATTTTTATATTTTTAAAATTGTTTACATTAAACGTACAAAACGAACGAGTTCGAGGAGACAGAGGGGTTGGATGTGGGGTGTGGGGTGTGGGATGCAGTGGTAGGTAGGTAGATTGTATAGCAAAACGATTCGCCATATAGAGGTTGGCTAGGTAAAATGCTAAAAATGCTTTTATGCACACGTTCAACAATGAGGAAATCTTTACGAGCACATCTGGCACATAAAATGTCCAAGCAAACTGCGGGCATCATCGTCGCAGTCTGCACTCACTGCTCTTTGTGGCAAGTGCTGTGCGGTGCGAGTATTGAGAGCGAACGAATACAGACACAGCGAGCATAAAGTTGCAGTCAAAGATGTTGCCATGGTCAAATGCTGATGTCGCCTTTGTTGTTGTTGTTGTTGTTGTTGTTGTTTTTGTAGCTCATGTTGTTGCTGAGGCAATTAATTACGTCTAGCAGTTGACAGTTGTGCCTCTGCAGCGACAGCAACAGCAGCAGTAACAGCGACAGCAACAGCAGCATTTGCCAGTTGCCGTTGCTTTACTATTTGATCTTTGCACTACGATAGCGTAGCATGAATGAAGATGAAGCACATGAAGAGAGCGTTAGAGAGAGCGTGTATATGTGAGTGTGTGTGTGTGTGTGTGTGGGGTATGGGGTATGTGTGTGGTCAACAAATGTCAAAGCAACCAGGAAGTGTATGGCCAGCGGTCAGCAAGTGTTTGAAATTAACAACAACGGCAACCAATGCCACTTACATTGCCCCAGTTCTTGCCCCGCGCCACACTTCGACACTGTGTGTGTGTGTGTGTGTGTGCAACGCAACGCTTAACACTTTGTGGTATTTTCAGAGTTTCAATGAGAAAAAAAAAACAAAAATAAAAAAAAAAACGTGACATTTCTATGTCATGTTAATTGGTTTAGAAATCCGGCAATGGCAAAGGCAAAAACAAAACTAAAGGCAAAGGCAAAGGGAAAGGCAAAGGCAATGGAAAACGCAAACGCAAACTTGACAGCCAACATCGTTTGCCTTATCATATTTTTTCTTTCTTTCTTTCATTTTTTTTTTTGACGTTCAACTTGTCGGCATCTTTATGAATTTGTATGTTAAATTAGTTTGTGCAGCTAACCACAGATGGTCATCCCTAAAGCGCGTTCTCACACACGCAGTGCAAGACAGAGAGAGCGAGATACACTTAGAGTTGCTTGGGGGAGTATATTAATTAGCTGGAAATTCTACACTAATTTGTTGCTTTTATTTTTTTTTTTTTGGAGGTTTTTCAGAAAATGAGGTCACTATTGTGAAAAGCCTACAAAAAAAAAAAAAAATGCAGCAAAAATAACAACAACGACCAAATGAAGAAAACAAATTGACGAAGCGTTAAGCGTCTGCTTGAACATAAGGTGGGGCAATAATACTACATACAACCAGTCAGCCAACCACAAAGACAACAACAACAATAGCAGCAGCAGTCGGCAACAGTAAACAACAATAATAACAACAACAATAACAAGTAGACCTTGTTTATGCAGCTCACGCACCCAAAAAAGGCCAAACGAAATGAAAACTAGCCAAAAGAAAATTGTATAGACATTTTCTGCTTGTTAACTGTCAGCTTTGTGTTTGAAAACTGTTGCAACTTTGAATGTAGAAATTGTAGACAAGCATTCAACGAGCATCACACAACTTAAAATGTCGTCAGATTATACATACTATCTACACACAAAAACTAATAAACATCAGCTTACTCTTTGCAGCTTTTATGTACTTTCAACAAAAAGAAAAAAAAAAAAACCCAAGCTGCTTAAAGGTTAATGCATTTAACATTTTAAACATTTTAACAAGATTTACTAATTGCATACAAAAAAAAAGTCTCTTGTAAATCGCATGTCATTCAATGATTTTTGGTTGAAATCAAATCGAAAAATCTTACTTTTGCTTTGCCCAAACATTATTCAATCAGTTTTTTTTTTCTCCACATTTAAACCGATTGCGCGCATGCTCTATTTTTTCATTTTTTTTTTTTTTTGTTAAATTATTTTTTTATTAACAATTAATTTAAAAGTTTTCAATTTCAACAAGTTTATGATATTTTCATAATTTTGTGCTTTCGCTTTCGTTATTTTTTTTCAATTTCAATTTCAATTCCAATTTCAATTAACAATCTATTTTGCCTTCGACTTTGGCCCCACACACAGCGCGCACACACACACACACACACACACCAGCAGCTAAATTTTGTAATAAAGAGAACAGAGAGCACGGCATAGAATCTAGCTAAAAAAAATAAAAAAAAAAATAAAATCATAGTCCAAGGTCTCTTGGTAACCCAGCAAACAAGCATTTAACTTCATCACGCCGCCAGCCAGCCGGGCAGACAAAAAAAAAAAAATTATATTTACAAAACGTTACGCTTAGCCCCAAAAAAAAAATAAAAAATAAAAAAAGCCAAACGCAAGGCAAGCTCATGCCATGCTCAATTCCGGATCGACCGGGGCCAGATCAAGTCAAATGGACACCACTCCCATTGCCTCAGAACCTGGTCAAAAAATTCGAAGCGCAGGCGCGCCTGTGTTTCACCTTAACGTTTTACCGTTGTCTGCTTAACGTTTGCCACATAAATTTTGTTTATATTTTATGCCAGCCAGCCAAAAAATAAAAAAAAAAATGAAATATAAAAATATACAAAAAAAAAACCTTGACATGGGCACCAGAAGCTTTCCCTCTCCCGCTCCCCGACCCGTTCGAAGTATGACACAATCGCGTAATTTTGTTGAATTTTTGCAGCGGATACTGATTAATTTATAATCAATTTTATGGCACAGTCGAAAGCAGCGTCTCTTTGTCTTCTAAATGTTTATGATTATGAGTGTGTATGTGTGTGTGTGTGTGTGTCTCTTATAGTAACCAGTGGCCAATCAATATTGCAAAAAAAAGAAAAAAATAAAAAAAAAAAACTGAACTCGTTTTTATGTGCTTTTATTAATTTGGGTAAATTTATTTTAACGGGATTTTAATTTACACCGGTTATGCTGCTGCTGCTGCTGCTGCTGCTGCTAGTAGTAGTACAAGCAACAAGCGACAGGCAATGAACGACGAGCGCATCATCAGCAATCGACATTGTTCGCGCCTTTGTCGATGTCTATCTTCCTTTTTTTTTTATTTTTTTGCATTAACTACTTTACACATATAAAAGTATTCACACACACACACACACACGCATACACACACGCGCTTTACATGAAAAAATAGTGTGTGGAACATTGTGTGCGACATGCAATTTTCCAATTTGCTTAATTGCTTTATATATACAATTTTTTTTTTTTTTACTTTTTTTTTTATGTACAATTTTTAGCCATTTGATTGCAGCGAAAACTGCAACATGGGAATTATTTTGTAGACTCATCAAATTAAGTATCTGCATCTTTACATGTACAAAAAAAAAAAAAAATTATGCGCTTGCATAATTAAGATATCATAATAAAAATACATAAATGTGGCAATAACATTAATAACATATATAAACACAGAAAACGCAAATTAATAATAATTTAAAAAATAAAAAAATAAAATTGTAATTTTTAACATAACTTTAAGGTCACAGACATGATTTTTCTTTTCACTTAATTTTTATTTTTATATCAAATGTTTGAAATTCTTGAATTTAAGAACTTAATAAAAGTCAAAAACTAAGAAAGAATTTAGAAAAAAATAAAAAAAATTAAAATGATTTTTATTGTTAAGACGGCGTCAGTGTGCAAACAACACTTCTTTTTTTGTTTTTCTTTTGCCTTGACAACAAACACGAACATAAATGTTATAAATGTTACACACTCACACTCACACACGCTTACGCATACGCATACACAAACACATGCATAATCACACCTCGCATTTTAAGTATTTTGTGTGGGGGCGTGTTACGTTTATGACAACTATTAAGCACAAACACAACACAACAACAAAATATTTACATATTTCTGGCGAATGCAGCGCAGCTGCAATAGTCAAACTCAACACATATATCTGTATGTATGTGTGAGTGTGTGTGTGTGTGTGTTGTGGTGTGCTGGCACATAAATGCCAACACCCACATATTAACCTTCTTTAACGTCAATTTAAGCGACTTAATTAGCCATGAAGGCCTACAAGTGGTAGGCAATATTTGAGAAATGACTGAATGAATGACTAAATGAAATGACTGCATGAATTGCTGCCTGCCAACAACACTAACACTAACACTAACTTATTCTTATACTTATACTCTACACCCTGTCATTCAATAAATGTAATTTAAATACTATATTTAAACCTTGCAACACACAGCATGAGATTATGCATAACCTTTGCATGTGAATAACACTAAAAAAATGAAACACATTGAACTCGTTGCGAAAGTTATATATGTACACTTTGCTGTTATCTTACTTTTAGCACATACTGTGTATATCATCTGTTGTGCTCAAAGACAATCCTAAGCCTTTCGATTTATTACATTTTTTTTTTTTTTTTTTTGACATTTTATTAATTTTATTATCGTTCATTGTTCATTATTGTTGTGACTTTCATTATCGTACGTTAGGTTCTGTTGGATTTGTGTTATCGGTCGTGGTTATTATTTCAATATAAGTATTTTCATCGTTTTATTAAATGCAATTCTGAGTAATTCAAAAAAAAAAAAAATAAATAAATAAATAAATTTCTATTTTAAAGCAATGAGACATAAATATAAATATATTTATATAGAAAATATTTATAATTTAAATAATTAAGAAATAATTCTAAATTATAATCTGAATAATTCAACGAAGAAATTTATATTTTCAAGCTATGCAAAAAACAATATATAAATATAAAAAAATAATTTAAATAATTATTATAATTATAAATTATAATTATTTTATTTAATGAAATTCTGAGTAATTATAAAAAATAAATTTCTATTTTGAAGCAAGGTATGATAAATAAACATATTTATATATATATATATATATTTAGATAAAACTATATTTAAAATATTTAAAAAATAATTATAAATTATAATCTGAGTAATTCAAAAAAGAAATTTAATTATATTTATAGAGAAAATCAAATAATTTAAATAATTAAAAAATAATTATAATTAAAATTCTAATTGTAAAGTATTTTTTATCATTTTTAATGAAATTCTCAGTAAATAAAAAATAAGAATAAATATAATTTAAATAATTAAAAAATAATTATAATTATAAATTATAATCTGAGTAATTAAAAAAAAGAAATTTTTATTTTGAAGCTATAAGATTATAAAATTTCTAATTATAGAAAAATAATATAATATTAATAATTAAAAAAATAATAATGTGGAAAATTTCATGGTAATATTTGTGTAATATGCCAGTAAATTTATTAAAATATCATTTGCATATATAATGTAATAAATTATATTTTGTATATTCATTTATCATATGCAAATCTGTTGTATGGATGTCAAATTGCAATTTATTGTGAACCTTTCCAATGAACTGAATGTCAGTTAATAAATTTTTACAAAAACAAAAAAAAAAAACAAAAAACAAATCACATACGAAATTCAAATTCATCATTTAAATTTCAGAAAAAATTCTGAAGCTGTTGTAGATGATTATCCAATTATTGAATCACTCAAGAGCACTTGAAGAGTTGCCCGATATGGAATTAACGTGCATGTTAAATTAATTATGCGCTGAAAATAAGAATTCGAGCGGCGAAACAAAAGGCTTGAACAACATGAAAGTCGCTCAAGTAGCTGCTTAAGAATTTTTTTTTTTGCAACAGCAGCAGCAACAAAATGAAATGAAAAAAAAAAGATGTATACAAAAAAAGTTTTAACACTTTAAGGCAGACGACAAGGCGATAATCGCAGCTACAAAAAAAAAAAAAAAACAGCAGCTAAATCAACAACAACAACATTAACAGCAGCAAGAACAAAAAAGTAAAACATGAAGTGTCAGGAATAAGCAAGGCAATGCATGCAATGCCAACAATATATTAAAAAAGTTGAATGCCATCTGCCAAATGTGTATGTATATATGTGTGTGTGTGTGTGTGTGTGTGTGTATGTGTTAATCGCGATCTTACTGGACGATGTGTCTTTGAGCTGGTCATTTGCTGAAATGAGTTGGCAATATGCATGTTGTTGTTGTTGTTGTTGTTGTTGTTGTTGTTGGCAATACAAGCGGATTACATGTGGCATGTAAGTTTTACATGGCGCCGTGGGGGAAGAGCACAGTGGGTGGGTGTGGCAGCTAAAATACCCGGTAAGAGTCTGTCGGCCAGTCAGTAACTTTTGCAAGCGGATTAAATTTAATTTTATGACTTTCGTTTTACTTTGTTTTTTTTTGCTGCCTGCCTCTAAAGTGCGCTGCACTTGCGAGACTCTTATTATTGTTTGCTGTCGTGTGTTTTGCGTTTGTGTCGCCTGTCATAATAAAACTGTTTAATTTGCGCGACGCTATGACATTCTACAGTCATTTGAACTCCATTTCGAGCTACATACGAAATGTTTGTGCGAGTGAGCAAGCGAGCAAGAGAGAGAGAGAGAGAGAGAGAAATAAAAAAAACACAATTGTTTATAAGATTTCATGCACTTGGCAAGTTTGTTGCATGCAACAAGCTGCATGCCTGCCTGTGAGACAGCTAATTTTGTGCATGCCGGCCGGCTGGCTGGCTGCCTGGCTGCCTGCTCAGTTAGTCTATGCCATAAACTATAAAGATGGTTACAATCATATAGTGGCGGCAAGTAGCAACATTTTTACCACAACTCGACACTGCCAAATTTGGTCAGGATTCGGGGTAGACAATTTGGCATTTTATGCAACGTAACTGTCAGCGGTGCATTTTGTCATAAGTCTCGTAAAGTCGCCACACAGATTTTTGAGTGTTTTGTCAGAGAGTCAGTCGTGTGCAGTTCATCAAAAAAAGCGATTGGCACACTCTAATTTGGTCACAACAACAGCAGCAACAACATCAAAAAAGTGTTTGGCTGCAACAACAACAACAACGAAATGAGTAAAAGGCTAATTGAAGTGGAAGCGATGACCTTTCCATTGTGTAAATTAGTCACAAGCAATTTAAGTTGAGGCAACAATACAGCCTCCATCAACATCATCAGGTGGAGCGTAAATTGTTATTGGCCAAATAAGGTTGGGTTTTTCGTTCAATATTTATAAGGCGGCACCAAAAACAACAACACACAAAAAATGTGCAGCTACTTATTAATGTGCTCTTAAAATCGTTTTAAGTTTTAAATTAAATCAAATAGCGTTACGCATACAAATAAAATGCATATTATATATTTTTCTATACTCAATGTAGAGTTAAGAAAATGACATAGCGTAACATTATTGATAAACAATGCGTATAAAATTGAGCTGTTATCGTTTCAAAGTACAACAGTGGCAACATCATCATCGTCACACACACACACAACGATTGATGGTAACAGCTACATTAATCAGTTCCTGGACACAAGACAACAAAAGACAAAGCCAAGTCAAGTGCTGACACTTCACAGCAAATGCAACACCCAACCGCGTATCACATTGAGTTGCGTATGATGACGCTTCTCATTTAAGTGTAACAACTAATTACGCATTTTTTTTTTCTTGTTGCTGCTTAGTGTGCTTTGTGGTTCTATGGTAGCGACGCTGCGGTTGTTAATCTTTGACTTACACAAAGTAGCAAGTAACAAGGCAGCAAAGCGCTCAATCAACCGCAAAAGACACACACAACGCCTGCATTTAATTGCCATCCTTAGGGCAAAGCTTTATAGACTGATGATTCACTTGTCAATATCACAAAGTGATTTTTTTTTTACCTTCTACTTTATACTTTGACTGCATAGTATAATGAGAGTATATTTGACTAATTGAAGTTAATTTTATTCATGCAATACAAATGCCAAGCAGAAAAGTCGCCATGACAACAACAAATGCAGACGAGAAAATTAAAATGAAATGCGTAGAAAAATACTTTGCAAAAACTTATGTGGCAAACAGCAAAACAGCAAACGAAATGCAATGCAATTCTCATTATCATGAGCATGTTGTAAAGAATGTAAAGAAAATATATATATATATATATACATATGTATATGTGTAAAAGCAGACTTCTTACTTTCATTCAACAAAAATGTTGTCATTAAAACTTGCAAAAAAAAAAAAAGAAAAAAAAGTCAAACAACATTTGAAAAGAGAAATTTTTAAGTTTAAATATCAAGTTGTGGTAAATTGTTGCTCATTACTGTGCAAAATGCATAATAAGAATATCTATAGGAAAAGAGCAGAGAAAGAGTAAAGTATGTTATACCATAGAATATATCAGAAGTAGCAACGTTTTATTGAGTATACGTATCGTAGGCCTTGCTATGCAATTTTCGCTTGTTTACTCGTTCGGATTTTTTTTTGCTTAGTCTTTTTCTGTTTTTCATTTTGTTGTTTGTTGTTTGTTGTTGTTGTTGTTGTTGCTGTTATTGTGCCTTGCAATTTGCCTCAACCCACATTTGAAACTCATATCCAATCAGCCACTTTAATAACCACAGCCAGGCAACAGCAGTAACAAATTACAAACACAAGCCGCAATTATTTGCCACTCATTGAAATTGTACCATACAACAAACGATGACGACGTCAATGACGACTTTAAAAAGCTGGCCTGGGGCGGGGGAGGGGGGCGAAGCTTCAACCGTTGGGGTATTAATATGTAGTGTGGTCTGTGCTGCGACTGTTTACTGGTGCTGGGGAGTGCAGTTTGCTCAATTTTTTTTTTGTTTTATTTCTTGCAATAGCAAAACTGTACGCAACCAAAGCCGCTTAACCTTGAGCTGAAAAAAAAAGCAAGAATAACAACAGCAACAACACAAAATGAATAAAACAAAATCAAATCAAAATCAAAATCAAAAACGAAACAAAGCAAGAAAACAAATCGAATTGAAATAAAAAGAAAAGAAACAAAATGAAACGAAACCAAAGTAATGCTTACCTCTACCGTCGCAGTCAATTTTTTTTGAAAATCCGCTCACGAAAACAATTGCAAAAGTCATTAAATAAAACCAGAATTCAAATGGCGACAAAAACAATATAAAAGCAATACTCTGATTGTTGCGTTGCATTCAAAACTAGTCTCATGGCTGTTGCATGGCAAATTGGGTAAGCGGAAACTGCGCCAATACAGCAACAGCAACAGCAACAGCAACAACAACAGCAACAACATCTGACAAGGACAAACGATAGGCCAAATAAATGGGAATATAGCATCCCATAGCAAATGCATTGCATTTGCTGACCAGGTCAACTTTCAAGCAAAGGCACATTCATCTATTGCACAAAACACATCGACACACACACACATACACACACATGCGACTAGCGATTAATTTGTTTTATGATTTTACGACTTGCCACAGCCCACAATAATAGCAGCACAAGGCAAACGAAAAAGAGGCGATGCAGTGGGTTGAGGATAGGGGAAAAATAAGATGTAATGAACAGTGTGCAGCAGTATGGGGTATAGAGGGGGGTGGTGGTATGGGGTGTGTTTAGAAAATGCCAAACAAGTTAAATTTGTACTTAGCCAGCAGCTAAAATGGCAGTAAAAATGACTCTGCTCTTCTTTCTCTTCTCCTGTTATTCATCGTCTTCATCTTCTTCATCATCATCATCTTTAAGTATGTGGCACGAATCAACAATGACGACTACAACTACAACTACGACGAGCCCAAAGGAGTTTTGCTAGACTCCGTTTTGCCAGTCAAGTTGTGCCATTAGAAACGCCCCTTAATGGGTAGTTAACCGCCTTAAAATGTTGCGACGGCCACGGCAGCAGCAGCAGCAGCAGAGGCAGCAACAGCAAAAACCGAAGTCGTTGCTATACAGTCACAGCAAAACAAGCAAACAAAAACAAAAACAAAAAAAAACGCAATAAAATCGGTTAATAATGTTTTTCACAACGCCATTGAAATTGTGACCAGCAACAAAATCGTTGGCCTAGCCTGGCCTGGCCTGGCTTGGCCAGCGCGTATTATGACCCAAAATATAGGTTAGCTGCACTTTAGAAGCCGCAGAATGCAGCAAGTCTCTTTGCTGATGATCAGCAAAACTTCATTATTAACAATTGCTACAGCTGCTGCTGCCTGTGCTGCTGTTGCAAACGCAACGTTTAACCTCTGATCGCAAGAAGCAGAGTAACTATATATTCAAGCAGTGTCAGTGAAACTACAAGACTTGACCAAATACAACAAGACAAGTTAAATATGAGGATGAGGTGGAGCTAAAAAGTTTATTGAGGTGTGTGAAACGTGAGTCTTTACCAAATTCGAAAGCCAATAGCCGGAAAATACTAAGCAAGCTAAGCACTAGACTAGCACTAGACCAGCATCAACAACTGCAGACGAATGCAAAGGTTGACGTTTGACGTTTGATGTTTGCCAATACAATAAATGCTCTCAATGCTACAAACAGACTGTTAAAATAAAATAAATAAATAAATGCATTTTAGTTGAAAGTTAATAACAATTGCAATGTGTTCAATATAAAATCAATAGACTGCAGAAATAAGTCAATTTTAAGGACTGTAAACAGTAAAAAAAACTGTGGAAAATCCTTTCTACGTTAAGTTGTTTGAAAATAATTTCACAGCATTTGTTCTACTTACAATAGCTTTGAGTTGTAGTTTTGCAATGATTTTGCTCTGCAATGATTTTTCTAAAGAAGCAAAACAGAAAGCAGCAGCAACAACAACAACGAAGCAACAACAACGAAAACAACAAAAATAATTCGTAAGCTCTTCTCGTAGACAAAGAAAGCTTAATGTAATTTCCAGTGAAATTTGCAACGCTTTGGTTTTGTTTCTGGCATTTCGTAGACATCGCCAAATGATTTTAAAGTGCAGCAAACTGAAGAAAGAGGTGGAGCTGCCACAGCAACAACAACAATAACAGCAAGCACAATAAGAACAGCAACAACAGCAACAACAACAACAACAACAAGATGAACAAGAACAATGATTGCTTAGCCCCAGTAACTAGCTACAGGTAGAAGAAGCATGGCAAAATCTAAATGTGTTTTCACGGTTAGGTTTTTAGGCCAACGTAACCATACAAGTACCACGTAATTTCTGTTATCTGCTGTGCATCATTTTATTGCTGCCATGGCAAACTCTGAACTGGTTGCAAGCTTTGCCATACAACAAAAACTAACAGTCTACCATCCATATAGACTTTAGAGCATTGTGAAGAGTAAAGAGTAAAATGAGAAATGAGAAATGAGAAAAGAAGAAGTCGACTCTCTAGCTACCAATTATAATGCTGCTTATAGAAATATGTACAAGTATGTGAATGCACATGGGAAATGTTGAAACTAAAAAGCAAAGACTCAACATACTAGATTATTTTGAAATGTGAGACAATAGCAATCAACATTCAGCTAGCTGCTAGATAGAAAATATTTTTATTTCATTCAACGAATATTTTATCTACTCTTTTTTTTTAAGATTAAGCATTTCTTCTAAAAGTAAAAAATAAAACAACAGAAATTCATAATACTCTACACAAAGTTTATAAAAAAATTTGTTTTCTTTTACAAACGTTTTTTTTTTTTTTTGTGTGTGAAAATCGACAATAGGTAAAATGTAAATTTTGGCAAAATAAGCCTAAAGAATGTACAAAGGATATTGGAATAACACATGAAGATAAAATATTCGGATTGAATATTGAAATTATTTTGATGAAAATCCAAAAATTCTTGCTCATTCTCTCTGCATGTAAACAAATTGTTTTACGCATTTACGATTTATGCAGGTGTGTTTGTAGATATTGTTGATATGCAATATGGTTTGGCATAACAATTACAAAGAGGCGTGGCAAATAACAAGAAGAAGAGAAGAAGAACAACAATTGTGTAAATATGCTTTGTGTAATATGCCTGAATTTTATATCCGTATGTATGTATATCGTAACTATACTTCACAGCATATCAATATATAAATTCTATACAAATCATTAATAATGCGCATGTTGTTGTTGTTGTTGTTGCTGCTGCTAATGTTGCTGAGGTATGAGATATAGAGATTTCTCTATGCAGCTTTGATATCGTTACTGTATGTGCAAGCTGACACTGATGAGGAGGAGACTATATCAAAAATACATGCATACAAATTATATATATATATTATATATATACAGATATGTATATTGTACTGCTTGCAACGCTTCGTTGCGTTCAACAATTTATATTTTTTTTCTCGTTTTTTTTTTTTTGTGCTGTTGTTTTCATTTAGAGAGACGCCTCTTTGAAAGTAGCGTCTGTTGTGCGAAATGTGACTTGTTTTTCCTATAATAATTAATTAATATTGACATTGAGGCACAACAAGCGAAAGAACAACAACAGCAACAACAACAACAACAAATAATAATAACAACAAATTGCAAACAAGCTTCTAATGATTAGTTGCATGCCTCTTTACCTGCTAACAATGTGCAAAATGCTGTTTGTGTTAACAATTAGTTGTTATTACTGTCGCTCGAGCTGATCTTTTTCTATATAT
Organism: Zaprionus obscuricornis; assembly: GCA_037044475.1. Taxonomy (NCBI): domain Eukaryota; kingdom Metazoa; phylum Arthropoda; class Insecta; order Diptera; family Drosophilidae; genus Zaprionus; species Zaprionus obscuricornis. The sequence continues at coordinate 86,859 of JBAMBR010001538.1, forward strand.
ATATATATATATATATATATATATATACATATACATATATTATACTATATATATATATATATACTTATGCTATTTTTTTTTCTCTTCTATCTCTCTTCTATTCCAAGGCCATTCGCATTGTTGTATATATAGATATATATAGATATATATATATATACAATGCTTATATTGTTGAGGAAGTCGCCACACATAACTCAAAATCGCTGACATTGTGCTGCATATTGGATTTAATTTACGATTGCGGTTGAAAACCAAGCATATTTGTTATTGAAAATATTAGCGTTGTCTTGTTTTTTATCATATTATATGGCATATAATAAATATTATAACTATATATAATTATATATACATATTTATAACCTTATAAAGTTATTAAAGACAAAACTGTTTTCGGTTTCTTTTCATATTAACAATTTTGCTGCATATAATTTTTATATAATAAATATTTTTTTTTTTTGTTTAATATTCTTGCAGCATGAACTAGAAAAAATAATGACAACAACAAGAAAAATTTCCCTAAAGACATTAAAAAATTATAATTAAAAATTATAATAATAAAAATGCATAAAAATAAATTTGTAAATATTTAATTTATACAAATGCAGACAGTGTGTAATCAATAAATAAATTTCCTATTTATGCAACATAGTCTAGTCGACTAATTCGCTCTCCCTCTCTCTCTCTCTCTCTCACTCAATCTATCTCTTTTTCTCTCTGTATTTTTATATATTTATCACTCTTGCTGTTGTTGTTGTTGTATGGCAACATAACGGGCCAAATGGCCGCCAAGCAGCTTGTCATGAATACGAATACAATTATTCACATAGCTTTAAATGTATATTCGAAATACACTTACACACGCACACACACACTCGCACAGGTACACAAGCATAAGCGCACCATGAATAAATAAAAAGAAAAACGAACAATTTTTATTTTATTTATTTTTATTTTATTTTTTATTTATTTTTATGCATTTTAATTTATGCAAATAAATTTCCACTTTGCACAGAAATCAAAATGAATTAAGTGCGAGTGATAGAAATGCTGTTGCATACAAGTTGCACACGTGTATGTATGTGTGTGTGTATATGTGTTTATGCTTGTGTACCGTTGCTTGTGCCACATTGAACAAGTTAAGTTTTTTTTTTTCTTTGTGTTTTTTGTTTTTCTCGTTTGTCTTTTCGATTTTTAATGCAATTTTTCGCTTTTGGCCGGCCGGCATCGACAATGACAACGACAAACTGCGTGTTGACATCGTCGCCATCAACGGCGTCTCTAGCGGCTATAGAGCAGTGGCGGTGGCGGTGGCGGTGGTGATGTTGAAGGTGGTTATGTTGGTGGGGCATGCAGTGAACTAGGCAAGTGCGTGTGCAACATAGCTGCTGCCGCTTGGCAAAAACAAAACTTGTTTGGCGACGCCTCAAAGTAGTCCAAGGTGTGTGATATAAATTTGCAGATCTGTCTGTCTGTCTGTTTGTCTCACTGTCTGTCTGTCTCTCAGATCTGTTCATTTTGTCTACAGACATTACATATAAAATGCCATTGGCACCATGCTGTGCTGTGCTATGCTCTGCTCTGCTGTGTGTGTGTGTGTGTGTGTGTGTATTTTAGCTGTTAGGTTTGTTGTCTGTTCAGTTTTCACAATTTTCATCAATTAGCCATGTGACAATATTGGCAATTGCAAATTGCCGGCTACACTTTCATAGTTTCATCCAAATGTCCATCGATTATTTATGTGATAGACTAACTAAATATGGCATGTCAAATCGTTCGTGTTGCTCGCACATACATATTATGACCCTTTAAAGTTGCCACCCGCAAAATGCAACACACACACACATGTATGCCATATGCACAACCCACAATTTCATATGGCATATGCCATGCCATATAATGGAAAATTGCGTAAATTATCATAAATTATAGACTAAGTGGAAGTTGAAGTTGAAAAGCGTGTACGCAATCGCCTTGAATAACGCGCAACGGAAATTTAAGCGTAATTGTGCTGACCAGTCAGAGAAGGCAGCAGAAGGCAGGCAGCAGGCAGCAAATACAGCAAACAGTAGACTGGTGCAGTCAAAGCAGGCGCCATATTACAAGTTAACCAGGAAGAGAATTGCAAGGACTTAACCCTGCTCATGTTTCGCCCTGGACTAGCCTGGCCTGCTGCTATATGAATTGGCCCCGCTAATTAAGTGGAAATTTATGGAATGAAATTACACTGCGCTTGGCTTCAGCTCACATTCAGGCTTAAGCATTACAAGTAAAATATTATTTTAACGTACACGTTACATTATACGTTACGCTACGTTACGTTACGTTACATTCACTACAGTTCAAAGTTTCTTTTTTTTTTTTTTGCCAATTTTCCATGCAATTTAAATAAAATTAAGTTAAGCGCCACTTGCAACTTTGTCCACGACACAAACACACACAAACGCAAATACATACACTATTGGCAGGATACTGCCGTAGATAACCAATTATTGCTCTATTTGCCAAACTATGTTAAGAAAATTGACCACAACGTGTCTTAACGTCATTTAAAAAACTTTGACTAATCGATAAGCAATTTACAAATCTTTGCCGCCTGGTTACAAAATTCTTGATTGCTCATGTAAATTTAACTAAAATTTTGTATAAAAAAAAAAAATTATTGAAAGTGTAAGGGGGAAAAATTCATAAAAATTATGAAAATCAAAAGAAGAAAAGTTTACAACATTGCATAAAATCCTTTCAATCTATTCATGAATACATTCATATTTTCATTAAATGCATAAAAAGAAAAGGTCAGCGCTTGCTGTCAACGTTGTAAAATTCATTTCTGTTTTTTTTTTTTTTTTTTTTTTTAAATCGCAGTGTACTTTGTAATGCGAGACAAATGTAAATATGTAAAGTTTTTCATTAAAAATTTAATATAAAATCTAATTACAAGTCATGCGGATTAACATGGAGTAATGAGACAGCATAAAAAACTGCAGCAGCTACACATATAATTAAAAACTGTTCATATTCATATGTATTTTTCAAATGAATATTAAAGATCAATAAAATGTCTGTCTATTGAATCTATGCAATCATAAATTGTAATAAAATCCATGTACATATGTAAATAAAAATCTGTATATATATATATCTATTTTTGTGCGTTTACTGCAGCTTGTCATTATTTTTACAGATCAGCTTGGGGGCATGCAAACTTTGCAATATTGCTTACAAAAAAAATAAAAAAAATAATATGTGAAATGTAATAATCAAAATAAAATATACGAAAATGAAAAAAATTAAATGAAAAAAATATTTATGTAAAAGTAATTGAATATTGTAACCCGTTCAGAAAGCGAGGGAAAACAAATTAAATCGTAACTTAAATGTAAATGCATGATAAAGTCCGTTTAAGCTTTGCAACTTGACAATTTCAGTCAACTATATTGCAATATGCAATATGCAAAGACAGCATAATGCCATAATTATTAATTAATGCAACTATTTATGCATCTATGACTTTCAATGAAGTGTTCAAGTGCTGATAAGTAACATAATGTTGGATTAGTGTGATACTTATGTGTGTCTGTCTTAGACAGCTATAAGCTATTCAAGTAGATTTTCGATAACTACAGTAAAGAAATAATTGAACCTTTAAAGTAACTCTAATAAATTTCTAAATTAACTCAATTTTATTGATACTATTAGCTATTTTGCAGTAATTTGTTTTCCATATATTGCTTTTTATAACTTATTCGATGCAGTAACGGGGCAACAGCAATGGCAACGGCAACAGCAACAGCAATAGCAGCGGTAAGCGAAATCAATCTGTTTAGCATTTAAGCGTCTAAAAGACAACGAGGCCTTTGGGCCATCGAATGGTAAATGGGGAACTGGTTTGGGCACCAGCCAAACATGTTGCAAGTTACAAATGAATTACAAACTTTTGCAGCTCAAAAACCAGTTGGGCGGCTCAAATTAATAATAGGAATATGTGGCACATGAGGCTGCAAAAAAAAAACAAAAAAAAAAAAAAAAAGAACTGTTTATCATGTGGGTTATGAATCTAAAAATACAGCACTGCACTGCGACTGAAATATTCTCAATGACAACACGGCGTATGCTTAATGCGAACACACACTATATTATGTAGAGTAAACTTTATAGAAGTTGAAATACAAGTAACTTCTTATTTGCCAACGGGGTGCCAAGTGAATGGATGAAATGAGCGTATAACCGAATAAACGGCCCCCAACTCACATTGAGTAATCCACCAAAAAAAAAAAAAAAAAAAAAAAACTCTCCACTGCATACATGTAGTAGTACTACAACTATATAATATACAAACATATAATGAAAAGCGACGCCGCTTTTCCGTCTCTTTGCAGAGCGGCGGCAAGTGAATTTTCAACTTTTACTACACAACGCCAATGCTTGCAAAATGTGCGGTACTTTTTTTTTTTTATTTTTTTGTGTAGATTTTTTTTTTTCGTTTTGTTGTTGTTTTGATTGAATTATGTGCCGCTAACGCAGCGCTGTCGTAGCAGTTGCTTCAGTCTCGACTGTAGCTGTAGCTGTGGCTGTAGCCGCAGCAGCAGTAACTGACGCAGCGTTTGCTGTTGCCGCCCGCGCTTTTCATTCCTTTCAATAATGATTACAGCACATTTTGTAGTTGGCCTCGTGGCACCGGCAATTGCACAACAATAATAATAATAACAACAACAGCAAAAAAAAAATAAAATCAGCTAGGCACAAAAAATTGAAAGTGAACTTGCGACTTTCATTTTTGGTTTCTTATTTTATACACTTTTTTTTTGGTTTTTTGTTTGTTGCTTGTTGCTGTTGTTTTATGCTGTTGATACTTTTAAGCCTCTTTATGGTTTTCATGTCAACTTATTTGGCTTAATTTACCATGTCTGTTGTGTCGACGGATTCGTTGAAGGGCAATAACAATAACAACAACAAAAATAACTAGATGATTAAAAAAAAACGCATCAATATTTTTTATTGAGGCAAAACTCATTTGTTAATATGATTTTTACAAATTTCTATGATTTTTCGTATGCAAGTGAAAGTCAAAATGAGATTCAGGCCTCTTTCTTTTTTTTTGATTTTATTTTGGGGGGTGAATAATCAACATACAATTTGAAGGTATTATGTTTAATGTTTCAAGTTCGTTACCTCACTCTATGCTCACGGAAGTTATAAAATGTGAATGTTCACTGACTGCATATCGATTTTACTGTCTGTATATGTATGTGTATGTGTGTGTGTGTGTGTGAGTGTATTGTGAGTGCATTTAAAAGTGCAAATTATTCAATTCAATTTTATATCTACACACATAAAAGACGAAAATAGTAATGCTCAGTGAGTTTCGATTGCATTACATCAGTTTTGTCTGCAGCTCAGCTTATTTATGTTTTATGTGTAATTAATTTGCGAAAAAATTTCAAATGAAAATTTAATATATTTTTTATTTAATTATTTTTTTTTGTGGAAATTGAATATTATGCAGGCATATCAATTTATTAAAAATTTGTCGTTATACAAATTAAAATTCAAAAATATTTTTCTCTGCATAAATTTATTTTCATAGAATATTTCATTTTCTACTCATATTTCATATTTTTGTTGTTGTTTTTTTTTTATTCAGATTATTCTAGAGATACTATATGCAACATAATGCATCGAAATGCCAAAAAGTCAAACTGCATTTTGACATCAACATATGTAAATTAATGAAATACCTGCACATATTAACCGGAAGTCTCGAGCACAATAAATGCACCTGAATTATGATGTTTTTTTTTTTTCTTTAATTTTTTATTTATGCTTATGTTGGCCCAGGTTTGAGTACGTATTGTTCTTGTCGTGTGCGAGTTTTTCTCGCGGTTGTTTTCCTGGCAAACACATGCTTACAAAAACAACAGAAAAAAAAAACAAAAACCACCGCCAACACTTCTACCCCCAAAAAACCAACGTCAACTCTTGAGTTCATATTCTTTTTCACAATCTCGTTCCCTTTCCCGCTAATGTTCACGTTCTGGATGACTGCTTGGAAAGTGCGTTACCCGCATGCAAGCGACCTCAAAAAAAAATGAAGGTAAGTCAGCAAGGGACTGTTGCCCAGCAGGGGCAAGTCATTAAGTCTGTGGTTTTGTTGTCGTTGCATTTTCGTTGTGGCTGTTGTGGTTGTTGCTGTAGCTGTAGCTGTTGCTGTTGCTGTGGTTGCTGCTGCTGTGTGAAAAGTACCGTTTCGATTTCGTGGCAAGTGCCAGCAAGTTTGGTGGCGTTCCTTGCATAAACGAAAAAAAAATATAAAAAAAACTGTGAATAAAATAAAAATTTGTTTGTTGTTGCTGTTGTTGTTGTTGTTGTCGTTTTTATTATTGTTGTTCGGTTCAGCATAGTTCAGTTTTTAGTTTGGTTTAGTTGAAATAAATTAACATAAAAATACAACGAATAAGAATGCAAACGCTCGGGAGAAATATGCGGAAATCTATGCATGACACTTGGAGCCAGTGCTCCAGACTCAAAACACGTAATGAGACAGACGCATACCCAACCATACCCGACCATACCCAACACCTAATGGTCGCAGTTATAGGGTGACAATGGTTACAGAGGTGACGGGCCGAGGGGTCGATATGTGCGATATGAAGCGAAATTATTGAGAAATGTCACGCAAATATTTAAAGCAAGCAACAATGCGACACTATGTATAGCACACTATACATATAGCCAACATTAATAATAGTAAAATATGTGAGAAATTGAAATGTCAAACGATAAATGTATATAAAAAAAAAAAAAATAAAATAAATAAATTCCAGGCAAGCCAACTGGGCGTATGAGAAATGATTGTGATTATTTGCTCTATGCGCATGAAATTATGCAACTTTATGCGTGTCGAATCTAATTTTATTTTTTTCCCCTATTGTTTTTTATTTATGTTTTTTTTTTCGTTTTGTGCTGTGTTGCAATTTAATTACAAGCTGTAAACAAATATAATCATGTTAAGAAATAAATTCTTATACATTTTTACTTACCTTTTCCTTTACATTATTGAGTTCATTTAATCATGCATAATGATTTTCAAATTATTATTTTGAAATTAAATACTTGACAATTCTTGTCAGTTCTTGCTTACCTGAAATACAAAAATAAAACAAAAGAGAGAAAAAGTTAATTAATGAAAATTTAACAAAGAGCAGAGCAAAAAAGGCTCCGAGTTATTGTAATTTGAGTAATGTCTATATTATGCTACTGTAAATTATGTTTTACATACACACACACACACACTTACAGATTATATACCTAACATTGTTATGCAAATTATTTTTTGCAATGAAAACAAAAAACATGCAAAAAAAATGAACAATATTATAATGCAGACTTTCAATAGCAGCAGTACAAAGAATAACATGAAGAAAAAAAAAAAAACAGAACTGACCATGAAACACATGTTGGCAACAATTAAATTCAAATTTTAAATAACTTTGGGTGCGCTTACAGTATAAACTGTCATGCAGCCGACATGATGAAGTTTTACATATAAAAATACACGCAACTAGTTGAAACATCAACAAGTTTTTCGACATGCACAAAGTTTTTTTTGTTTTTTATTATGAAAATTCTTCTGCAATATTTTGCATATGATCACATTGAGTAATTAATTAAAAGCCAAACAAGGCAACAAGTGAAACCTCAAACAGTTACCACTGTATGTTAATCCCACAACAATTTTCCCCCTTACTTTACTTTGTTTCTACCATGTATCTGCAGCAAACATAGAACCGCTACAACAACTAAACAGACTTCATTTTTTTTTTTGTTATTCAGAAATTGCGCTAATGAATTTTTTGTAAAAAAAAAAAAATGAAGTCTGTTTAGTTGTTGTAGCGGTTCTATGTTTGCTGCAGATACGATGATAGAAACAAAGTAAAGTAAGGGGGAAAATTGTTGTGGGATTAACATACAGTGGTAACTGTTTGAGGTTTCACTTGTTGCCTTGTTTGGCTTTTAATTAATTACTCAATGTGATCATATGCAAAATATTGCAGAAGAATTTTCATAATAAAAAACAAAAAAAAACTTTGTGCATGGCGCAAAACTTGTTGATGTTTCAACTAGTTGCGTGTATTTTTATATGTAAAACTTCATCATGTCGGCTGCATGACAGTTTATACTGTAAGCGCACCCAAAGTTATTTAAAATTTGAATTTAATTGTTGCCAACATGTGTTTCATGGTCAGTTCTGTTTTTTTTTTTTCTTCATGTTATTCTTTGCTATTGAAAGTCTGCATTATAATATTGTTCATTTTTTTTACATGTTTTTTGTTTTCATTGCAAAAAATAATTTGCATAACAATGTTAGGTATATAATCTGTAAGTGTGTGTGTGTGTATGTAAAACATAATTTACAGTAGCATAATATAGACATTACTCAAATTACAATAACTGGAAGCCTTTTTTGCTCTGCTCTTTGTTAAATTTTCATTAATTAACTTTTTCTCTCTTTTGTTTTATTTTTGTATTTCAGGTAAGCAAGAACTGACAAGAATTGTCAAGTATTTAATTTCAAAATAATAATTTGAAAATCATTATGCATGATTAAATGAACTCAATAATGTAAAGGAAAAGGTAAGTAAAAATGTATAAGAATTTATTTCTTAACATGATTATATTTGTTTACAGCTTGTAATTAAATTGCAACACAGCACAAAACGAAAAAAAAAACATAAATAAAAAACAATAGGGGAAAAAAATAAAATTAGATTCGACACGCATAAAGTTGCATAATTTCATGCGCATAGAGCAAATAATCACAATCATTTCTCATACGCCCAGTTGGCTTGCCTTTGTGTTGCCTGGAATTTATTTTTTTTATTTTTATATACATTTATCGTTTGACATTTCAATTTCTCACATATTTTACTATTATTAATGTTGGCTATATGTATAGTGTGCTATACATAGTGTCGCATTGTTGCTTGCTTTAAATATTTGCGTGACATTTCTCAATAATTTCGCTTCATATCGCACATATCGACCCCTCGGCCCGTCACCTCTGTAACCATTGTCACCCTATAACTGCGACCATTAGGTGTTGGGTATGGTCGGGTATGGTTGGGTATGCGTCTGTCTCATTACGTGTTTTGAGTCTGGAGCACTGGCTCCAAGTGTCATGCATAGATTTCCGCATATTTCTCCCAAACGTTTGCATTCTTATTCGTTGTATTTTTATGTTAATTTATTTCAACTAAACCAAACCAAAAACTGAACTATGCTGAACCGAACAACAATAACAAAAACAACAACAACAACAACAGCAACAACAAACAAATTTTTATTTTATTCAATTTTTTTTTTTTTTCGTTTATGCAAGGAACGCCACCAAACTTGCTGGCACTTGCCACGAAATCGAAACGGTACTTTTCACACAGCAGCAGCAACCACAGCAACAGCAACAGCTACAGCTACAGCTACAGCAACAACCACAACAGCCACAACGAAAATGCAACGACAACAAAACCACAGACTTAATGACTTGCCCCTGCTGGGCAACAGTCCCTTGCTGACTTACCTTCATTTTTTTTTGAGGTCGCTTGCATGCGGGTAACGCACTTTCCAAGCAGTCATCCAGAACGTGAACATTAGCGGGAAAGGGAACGAGAATGTGAAAAAGAATATGAACTCAAAAGTTGACGTTGGTTTTTTGGGGGTAGAAGTGTTGGCGGTGGTTTTTGTTTTTTTTTTTCTGTTGTTTTTGTAAGCATGTGTTTGTCAGGAAAACAACCGCGAGAAAAACTCGCACACGACAAGAACAATACGTACTCAAACCTGGGCCAACATAAGCATAAATAAAAAATTAAAGAACAAAAAAAACATCATAATTCAGGTGCATTTATTGTGCTCGAGACTTCCGGTTAATATGTGCAGGTATTTCATTAATTTACATATGTTGATGTCAAAATGCATTTTGACTTTTTGGCATTTCGATGCATTATGTTGCATATAGTATCTCTAGAATAATCTGAATAAAAAAAAAAACAACAACAAAAATATGAAATATGAGTAGAAAATGAAATATTCTATGAAAATAAATTTATGCAGAGAAAAATATTTTTGAATTTTAATTTGTATAACGGCAAATTTTTGATAAATTGATATGCCTGCATAATATTCAATTTCCAAACAAAAAAAAAAAAAAAAAAATTAAATAAAAAATATATTAAATTTTCATTTGAAATTTTTTCGCAAATTAATTACACATAAAACATAAATAAGCTGAGCTGCAGACAAAACTGATGTAATGCAATCGAAACTCACTGAGCATTACTATTTTCGTCTTTTATGTGTGTAGATATAAAATTGAATTGAATAATTTGCACTTTTAAATGCACTCACAATACACTCACACACACATGCAGATAGTAAAATCGATATGCAGTCAGTGAACATTCACATTTTATAACTTCCGTGAGCATAGAGTGAGGTAACGAACTTGAAACATTAAACATAATACCTTCAAATTGTATGTTGATTATTCACCCCCCAAAATAAAATCAAAAAAAAGAAAGAGGCCTGAATCTCATTTCGACTTTCACTTGCATACGAAAAATCATAGAAATTTGTAAAAATCATATTAACAAATGAGTTTTGCCTCAATAAAAAATATTGATGCGTTTTTTTTTAATCATCTAGTTATTTTTGTTGTTGTTATTGTTATTGCCCTTCAACGAATCCGTCGACACAACAGACATGGTAAATTAAGCCAAATAAGTTGACATGAAAACCATAAAGAGGCTTAAAAGTATCAACAGCATAAAACAACAGCAACAAGCAACAAACAAAAAACCAAAAAAAAAGTGTATAAAATAAGAAACCAAAAATGAAAGTCGCAAGTTCACTTTCAATTTTTTGTGCCTAGCTGATTTTATTTTTTTTTTGCTGTTGTTGTTATTATTATTATTGTTGTGCAATTGCCGGTGCCACGAGGCCAACTACAAAATGTGCTGTAATCATTATTGAAAGGAATGAAAAGCGCGGGCGGCAACAGCAAACGCTGCGTCAGTTACTGCTGCTGCGGCTACAGCTACAGTCGAGACTGAAGCAACTGCTGCGACAGCGCTGCGTTAGCGGCACATAATTCAATCAAACAACAACAAAACGAAAAAAAAAAAAAAAATCTACACAAAAAAATAAAAAAAAAGTACCGCACATTTTGCAAGCATTGGCGTTGTGTAGTAAAAGTTGAAAATTCACTTGCCGCCGCTCTGCAAAGAGACGGAAAAGCGGCGTCGCTTTTCATTATATGTTTGTATATAATATAGTTGTAGTACTACTACATGTATGCAGTGGAGATTTTTTTTCTTTTTTTTTTTTTTTTTTTTGGTGGATTACTCAATGTGAGTTGGGGGCCGTTTATTCGGTTATACGCTCATTTCATCCATTCACTTGGCACCCCGTTGGCAAATAAGAAGTTACTTGTATTTCAACTTCTATAAAGTTTACTCTACATAATATAGTGTGTGTTCGGATTAAGCATACGCCGTGTTGTCATTGAGAATATTTCAGTCGCAGTGCAGTGCTGTATTTTTAGATTCATAACCCACATGATAAACAGTTCTTTTTTTTTTTTTTTGTTTTTTTTTGCAGCCTCATGTGCCACATATTCCTATTATTAATTTGAGCCGCCCAACTGGTTTTTGAGCTGCAAAAGTTTGTAATTCATTTGTAACTTGCAACATGTTTGGCTGGTGCCCAAACCAGTTCCCCATTTACCATTCGATGGCCCAAAGGCCTCGTTGTCTTTTAGACGCTTAAATGCTAAACAGATTGATTTCGCTTACCGCTGCTGTTGCTGTTGTTGTTGCCGTTGCCGTTGCTGTTGCCCCGTTACTGCATAGAATAAGTTATAAAATGCAATATATGGAAAACAAATTACTGCAAAATAGCTAATAGTATCAATAAAATTGAGTTAATTTAGAAATTTATTAGAGTTACTTTAAAGGTTCAATTATTTCTTTACTGTAGTTATCGAAAATCTACTTGAATAGCTTATAGCTGTCTAAGACAGACACACATAAGTATCACACTAATCCAACATTATGTTACTTATCAGCACTTGAACACTTCATTGAAAGTCATAGATGCATATAGTTGCATTAATTAATAATTATGGCATTATGCTATCTTTGCATATTGCATATTG
>JBAMBR010001540.1:0-47960 GCA_037044475.1 Zaprionus obscuricornis
AATCAAAATAATCTATAATATTTAAACTTTTACGAATGCCATTGAGGTAGAGATAATAGTATGTAGGTAACAGCAAACTGTATGTAGGTAAACACGGGAGAGTAAACACATACAAAGCGGGAGAGAAAAAGCCTACGATTCGATTATTCATTTAAAATCCCAATAAGAACTAAGAACCTTTGCTCCCGGAGATTTTGCGACACCACACAAATCTGTGTCGAAACAAAAATATATTTAGGAGCGTATACTATACAATACAATACTTTATATACATATATATACATGCATGCTATAAACATGTGTCTTCAACTAGCATCGCGTTTCTTAATCAACCAAGTTGACGTCGACTTTGCTACTGATTAAGAAAATATCACGCGATTCAGAGTAGAATTTACGCTCTAGCGACAGGCTAAAAATTGTAACGCAAAGTAGCAAGTGAAAGTAATTATAATAAAATAAAATACATTACAGAGTGACACTTTAGACTGTACAATGCGCTGTCTATTTAACTAGAGACTATTTTTTTCTTTGAATCTAAACAAACATCTTTAGCCATTTTATACTAATAATAAACAGCTGTCATCTTCTCGTTTTACTGGACTGGCAACTGTTGAATGCATTTTGTATGATTTGATAAGGTCAAAACTTTATCAACTTATCAGCACATTAGGTTTTCATTTAACCATTGAACCACTGACCCTCCAGGCTTAAAGGGAAAGCTTGTTTATAAAGGCTGTGGGAGGAGCTGGACAGACGCGAAACAACGGCCTCTTTCGACGAAGGCGGAGTTGAAGGCGCTAATAGAAGGATGGGCCAATATTGGCGCCAAAACAACAACAAATTTGGTTTCATCAATGCCCAGACGTCTACAAGCCGTAGTCAAAACAAAAGAGGTTGCCAACCAAATATTAATTTATAGTTTAATCTATTAGTTTTAGTTTTTGAATGTGCTAGAAGCAAACTGTGCCAATTATTTTGTACTGCCAAATTTACTTTTGTTTTTTAATATTAATAAATTGAATATAAAATATATTATAATGATCAAAACTGGAATTAGCTCACCTTTTTTCGTTCTTATCATGGAATTTCTTTTTAAATAAAAGTTGAATAAATTAGCGGAAATCAGTCTTAAAGTTGAACATGCTTACTGTGCCAATAATTTAGTTCACTGTATATTTTTGATCAGGATCATTCTTGGGAAAAGTGGATCGGATAGGAGCGGACCACTGTTCTTAAATTGTACAGGGTATTTTCCATTTTTAAAAGTAGTTTAGCACACTCGGCTGCAGCTTTCTTATGCTATCATTGTTATCTGAACCTTATTTGTTTCACACTTAGAACAGCGTGTACAATTTCTGCTATCTAGTAAGCTTTAAACGGTTTTAGGCGTATTTTAGGCAAACAGGACGTGGGCTCCAAAGATTGAAATAAAATCGATCTTCATACGGTTTAGAGGAATCTCCTTCTGCCTGGGACGCACATTTTCACTAAGTTAATATACCGTTTATCCATTTTCAATGGGTACAGGGTATAAAAATAGCAATGCGGCTATGCGGCTACTTCGCCATGCGCGAAAATAAAACATGTTTTCATACATATATGTATATGTACATACATATGTATATGCACACGTATAATATATGTATATCTTAGATCCCTGCGTATACTTATCAGTACACATGCATCTACTAAGAGTCGCTCGATGCGATGAGATAGAGAGCTCGCATTGACATTTATGCCAAGTACCCCCTCATAGGGTACATATGAACGTGTTGTGACAATAATAAAGTTCAATTTCTTTTTACAGTTTTGACACTCTCCCCAAATCTAAGAATTGAAAATAATATCTATCCAACCGCAGGCATTTTTATTGACATGTATGCACAGATTTACATACATACATACGTACGGTACGTAGTTATGAGTATGCCTGAACGTAAATGCAATCATGTACACTCAACAACAAAAATCTGTATACACCGAAAAAAAAGCAAATCAAATTTCAAACTTAAATTTTTCAGCTATTTACGTATTTAACTAATATTTTAAAACATAACTACATTTTATTCTCTTTAATACTATTTTTTCAGAATTTTTTAACAGTTCCATATATTTTTATACTCGGTGCCCATTGGGTACCAAGAGTATATTGGGTTAGTGACAAGAGCAAATGTATGTAACACCCATAAGGAGGCGTGGCCGACCCCATAAAGTATATATATGACTCAGGATCAACAGCCGAGTCGATTGGAGCATGTTTGTCTGTACGTCCGTATGAACACACAAATCTCGGGGACTATAAGAGCTAGAGACTTCATTTTTGCAAAGTGCTTGTATTAGTTGCAGGCAGATCAAGTTTATTTTGGATTTTTGCCACGCCCTCCTCTGCCTCCACAAATCGATAAAAACGAGTTTAAGCAAACCCAGCCAAGCTACAGCACTGAATTTTGGTACAAAGGTAGAATATGTTTATCTGGACGTTGTATGAAAATTTGGTACAGATCGGATTATAAACATGGATTATAAACATGGAGTTATGCACATTTCAAATTCCAAAAGTTGAGAGGCGTCTCTATAGCGTACGCTTGCTTGTTGTTCTCACCCCACAGACGGCAACATTTACTCAGTGTTTCTCACACTTGTGAAGAGCGTGGCTCAGTGGTTAGAACTCGCGTGCATGAGGTCCGCGGTTCGATTCTCAAGACGATTTTTTTAAAAATTTTTTTTTTTAATTAACTTAAAATTGGCGAGTGCGCAGTACGTGCTAAATAAATAAAATATAACTTTGGGCACCGAGTATTATATAGTCGAGCATACTCGACTATAACTTTCTTGTTTTTTATTTGTAACATTACCAAAAAAAAATATCTGAAAATATCAAAAAAAAAAACCTACATTTTATTCTCTTTAATGTTATATTTTTTCAGAATTGTTTAACAATTCGATATATTTTATATTTAATTTTAAGTTCTTATACTTCGAAAAGTTCACACGCTAATTCTGCGTACACCTTACTTATACCTTAATGGATATTATATCTTTTTTAGTCACTTGTGGGGTATCCCCCTCTATGCAAAAGTTCCTTAAGGCGTTTTGGCATAGAATTTACAAATTTCATTGTTTTCTCCGCTGTAATTTTGCCCCCATCCACCACTATTACCACCTTGAGCTTATTCTTTGAAGTAATTGTGTGCTTCCGGATATTTCTTTCGAGAAACCCCCTTAAATGCTCAATAGGATTGAGCTCCGGAGGAGCTTTGAAGCTCCGGAGGATATGTTCCCAGCTGATTTTTGACATTATAAAGCAGCTAAAGCTGTGTACGTATGCTTTACGTCGTTGTGCCACTGGCACCAAAATTCACGTTAAGGCCCGATTTTTCTGCTCTTTCTATTAAATTGATTTCCAAAATGCTTTTATAGATACCTTGATTCATAACTGATTCAAAAGTAATTGTGTTTGCCACGCCACTTGCTGCAATACACCCCCACACAGTTATGCCACTTCAACCGTGTTTAGAAATCCCGACTATATTTTCTTTGTTGGACGCTTATACTCTTTTCTTCCAAACTAAACCTTTTTTTTTATTCCAAAGATGCAAAACTTACTCCCGTCTGAGAATAGAACATGATTTTTTTAAAATAAGCTTATTTGCAAAAGAAAGACGCTTTTGCCTATTGACTTCGGAAATCAGAGGTTTTTTTACGAGCGACTCTGCCATGGCACCCAGCCTTTATGAAACGGCAGACTGTATCCACCGAAACCGTTTTGGAAAAACTATCCTCTGGGATTGGAGCTGTTCTTCATGAACTGTCATCCTGGAATTATGCAAAATAGACTTTATAACAACGCTTTGTTCGAGCTCTGTTAATAACAACGGGCGGGAGATCGAGGCTTTGGCAAGATTCTGCCGGTAAAATTATAGTGATTTATTATTTTTTGGATGGAGGAATGCGCTCCACCAATTGGGGTATAAATCTCTCTATAAGATTTGCCATCTAAAAATAGTTTTGAAATGATTTTTCGCTCCGCAATAGAAACATATATGAGTAAAATAAATATTTATATAAACATATGTATATGCACTCTGATAGGCATTAATTAGCTCAAACAAAACAAGCAAGCTATAGTCGAGTATGCTCGACTATATAATACCCGGTGCCCAAAGAATTGAAAATAGAATAACTTCCATGATTATGATCTGATTTTGACATTTCAAGTGTTCCAAAATTGCTAATTAGGTCAATAATTAAATATTTAGAAACCTGGTGGTACGCACTCGTCAATTTTACGTTAATCATATTATATAAATTTATAAATTACATTTATATACATTTATACAACTACGCACTCGCCACTTTTAAATTAATTTTACTATATATAAAAAAAAATCGGTTCGAGAATCGACCACTAGCATGCAAGTTCAACCCTCTAACAACTGAGCCACACTCTTCACAAGTGTGAGAAACACTGAGTAAATGTTGCCGTGTGCGGGGTGAGAACAGCAGGCAAGCGTACGCTATAGAGACGCCCTTCAACTTTTGAAATTTGAAATGTGTATAACTTCCATGTTTATTATCCGATCTGTATCAAATTTTCACACAACGGTCAGGCAAACATATTCTTACTTTGTACCAAGTCATGTAGCTTGGCTGGGGGTGCTCAAAATAGTTTTTATCGATTTGTGGAGGCGGTGGGGGACGTGGCAAAAATCCAAAATAAACTTGATCTGCCTTCAACTAATACAAGCACTTTGCAAAAATGTCTAGCTTTTGTAGTCTCCGAGATCTGTGTGTTCATACGGACGTACAGACAGACATGCTCCAATCGACTCGGCTATTGATCCCGAGTCAGAATATACATATATACTTTATGGGGAAGGCCACGCCTCCTTATAGATGTTATATACATTTGCTGCTGTCACAAACTCAATATACTCTTGGTACCCAATGGGCACCGAGTATAAAAGACAGAAACAAAAGAAAATAATGTATGTATGTGCATGTCAATACACACTTATGTAGTTACATATGATTATGTACATAAATCTGTATATACACATGTATATTTGTCAGAATGTTTATGCGACGTGGTTTCTCATTCATACATTCATATATACGTGCATATCTTTACTTAAATTCATATAAAACGTACACGTATATATATACATAAATTCAAATTTGTTCCTATACGACTTACCAGCCGTCGCACCATACTCGGACTTCCTTCTCTTCACCTTTGCAATTAATTTTAGCAACATCAATTATGTTGCCAGTACTGTTCACTAATTGTTCACTCATTTTCTTTGAATTTAATGTTTAACTTTCTATTTATATATTATCCTTTACAGTCAAAAGCAAGGTATATAAGCTTTTCCTATATATTTTATATATATATATATTTTAAAAATTTCATAGATATACACCAAAACTATACCAAATTTATTAGGACATACATTAATTATTTTATTTTAATAAATAGTTTCAAGAGGAGACGATGTGCACACTTCGAATGCCGAGTGTTGTTTAACGATTTTCAGATGCGTTTATTATTTTTATTTTGACGAAGCCTCACAGAGCAGCCTACTAAGTTGCTTATACTTTATATGCTTAGTATATGTTTTTGGTTATCAGCGCGCGTTAACGCCTTGATATATTTTCTATTAAGGTATGTATAACTTTATGGTATTTTCATGTAACGCTTGCAAATGTATTTCTCAATTGACAAGCTCTTAAAGCAAACAGAACAGCTGATTGATAGTGTGACCAAATTTGAGGTAATATCAAAATTCTGACATTCACACAAAATTACCGTACATTACAAAATAAGCAAGAAAATGGATATTTTTAAAAAGCAATAAAAGAAAATTCAATTCAATAAATGAAATTAAACAACTTTTAAATTCGCTGAAAAAAAGGAAAAGTCAAAAGCAAGATTAAGACAAGAAAACACTTTTTATATATATGTTTTAGAATTACTTTACGATAACTTAGTTCGTATAAACTATAGGCAATGCTTCTTCTTTGCATACCGACAAGTGCCGCGATTAATTGGTCAAACAAAATTTGCTTTTCTCGTATATAAAAGAAAATAAATAGGAAAATAAAATGTATAATCTTTGTAATGAATATGCGTGGAAACAACAAAGGCTACGATAATCATGTCAATATCAGATTTCGGTATTATTTAGAGACGAGACTTAAGAGAATGACACATTTTGTTTTTTTATTTATTAAAATTTCACGTGCTAAATTCCGAAAAATTAACAAATTGATTATTTATTGCAGCCTGAAGAATTCTATTTCTCACTATTATTACGTTTTTGCATTGCGTTTTCCCGAGGAAAGGAACGGAATACAGAACACGAGACTTGACACAAAACAAGAGAGAACAAAAAAACAAGAGATGTCGAAACGACTAGCTGTTTCCAATACGGAGACGACAACGTCGCCGACGCTAGGAACGTCTGGAAATTCTTTTTTAAGTGACGAATACGCAGCTGCCGAAGAGCGTTTGCTTAACTATTTCTCACCTACGTCAGCAGCGACAGCTGTTGTTAATACTGATGATCACACATTAGATGTTGATCCCTCAAGGGACATAATGCTGCCTTTTATATCCGAAGATATGGAAATTCACAGCTTGTTGTCCAGTTCCGAGGGTAGTTTCAAAGGATTTAAGGAGGAAGATAATAAGCCAGAGGATAATGCTGCAGTCGGAGACCGTTCATTAATCTTTGGTGTCCATTTGAGCTGTCAGAAACTTAGATCCCAAGATGCTGGTGAGTAAAAGGAAAGTGTTTTTTTCACCGAACACTAACATTATTTCCAAATCAATAATTATTATATTCAAAGCCGCGCCTGCTTCAATTCTGAAAGAAAACAGAGTGTTGAATTACATGTTAACTAATAGGAATATTCAGTCGTTCGACAATGGGGAGGAGGAGGAATTAGGAAGAGTTAAACATGCTGAGGATGTTACACAATGTGCCATCTATGATGAAAATGTAGTTCTGCTATCGGATGATCAATGCTGTGAAATAATAGTGCAGACACATCAGGACATAAATGATGCCTACCTTATAGAACATCAGCATCAGGAGCAGCAGCAAGAGCAGCAATATAATAGTGTAATCAGATATGACAGTGACTTGTTGGAAACTGTTGGAGGGGATGAAGATATAGAGATTATTGAAGAATCGCATATTTATCTAAGCGATGTAGCGCTGGTTCCGCAACACCAGCACCATCACCAGCAGCATCAAAATCTTCTGTCTGGTGCTGTCACTACCTCCGTTGAGAAAGCGGATATACAACAAATAAGCGACTCGTATTTCGATGAAAGGCCTGATATATGTGAGGTTTTCGATGATGAGATGGAAGATCACGATATGGATCAACAAACTTTGGTTGCAATGCAACAAGATGAAACGGCTACTCAGAGTAGTACAACTGAATTTCCAGTTAGCTCCACATCAATGCCCAGCGACTATGATGATTGTGATGATGAGTTGGCAACAGCGCCGACAGAAGAAAATCAATCGTCACCATTACATCAGCGTCGGCATATTGGTTTGCTTAAAAATAATCTACCCGCAGAAGCAATGGATCGTAGATTGGCGAATATCTGCCGGTCACAGCCGCAGATGAGTGTGATCGAGAAATTGGCCACTTGGAACTGTGACAATAATTGTGATGTTGTTGAAGATGTGGAGAATTTTGAATCCGAATTTGAACAACATGAGGCTGAGCCAGCTATTCAACCAAAATTCAATGAATTCTATGAGATACTGCGTCAGAGTTTTAATCAATTGACCCGAGGTTATAATCAACGGACGGCACAGCGAAGTGAAGATTATGTAATCCAAAAGAGACCAAATTATCGACGTTTGTTGCAACATACACTGCCAGTTGGTCCTGAGCTCGAAACTGAACCCATTTTATTGGATGATGACGATGAAGACGATGACGATTGCATTGAAGTACATGTCACGCCATCTATAACAACTTTGGTGCCTCATAATACAATGGTATTTACACAAGAGACACAAACAACATCGGCTCAATTACATACAAAAGAAACATCCACAACGGATTTGGTTGTACCAAGGATGTTGAGTACTCTGCGATTGCAATGTGAAGAAATCTTGGAAAACTATGAGCAAAACGCCGTTGGTATTAAAGAGCAACACATACAAAATAATGAGGTGCAGAAGGATGAAGTCGAAAATGAAATGGAGCATCAAGTACAGAAAACGAAAGAGGAATTGCCTCATCAGGAAGGTAATTTTTTGCCTTTTAATTATATATTTTCTTTATCACTATATCTCTCTTACTATCTTTCACTTTTAGAGCATTCGGATAGCCTGGATTACCAAAAGGATCCACAGTTCTATGAACAACATGAGTTCTGCAACTATTTAGGTCTCACAGAACTAGCAACGGCCAATGCTGTGGCAACGGCAATGCGAGAGTTGGCTAATAGTACTGTGGCGCGGCGTTCGTTGCGGGTAAGAACACAGCAACAGCTGGACAGAATGCGTAGCAATGTGCGAGGCAAGCGACGACAGCAAAGAAAACAACAAAAAGAGCAGGAGGAGGAACAACAACGACATGACGTTGAGAAAGATGAAGAGGAGCAGCTCAAGCAGCAGAAATCTAGCGAAATTAACAAAGAACAAGAATTGTGTGATGACAAAGGCAGCTTCTTTAGCAACAAAAATGAACAGAATATTTCCATTCAAGCACACCCTACTCAAGCTATCGAATATTTTTACCATGATCGGCGACAGGAACAGGATGCGAATGAGGACCTACAGCCCGAGACAGAACAGCAGCTAAAACATGAGCAGAAGCAGTTTATTGATCAAGAACAGGAGCAGCAGCCTTTGCACCAGAAACAGCACTTGCAGCCTTATATATCCATGGAGCAACAATCGCATCTAGAACCACAGATATCATTTGCGGCATTTGCTAAGATATATGCAGCAGCAGCGCCTGCCCAACAGCAGGAACTGCATGAATCTATGCAAAATCGTTTGCGACAAGCACGTGAATCGAAACCTTCGATCTATATTGTCAAAGCATTGACAAACAATTTAGCCAGTTCGCCCATAAAGAAAAAACAACATGAAGAGCATAATCCACAAAATCCCGTAATGCAGCCTCTTTTGGTTAATAGTATACCGGAACCGCAAATCAATAGCTCTACTGGTAAACTTAAAACTTCCCACAAAACACAAAAGAAAACAACACAAAAGAAAACAAAACGTCGTGGGACTGCAGGAGGAACAGGTGGAGGTGAAGTAGGAGTAACTGCAACATTAGCATCACATACGATGCCGATGCCCGATCGTGAACTCATCACACGTTCAATGAACTCCAAAATGTTGCGTAATCGTAAAGTTAATATGCTGAAGTCCTATGAACTAGCAGATGTCGTAAAATTGGGACGCGGTAAACAACGCCTGACTGGTGGCACAAACAATGCAATTAACTCTGGAAAACATCAAAAGGGTGCTAAAAAAACAGTAAAGAAACGTGAGACAGCAAAGGCTGCACCAGTTTCAACTCGGCAACAAGCAGGAGCTGTCACTGAAAAGGAACCTTTGACAAACGCATCGATGCTAAAGCGTCATCGTGCCAAATCATTGCCGGCAACTTTAAACAATAAAGATGCGACACATATGACTATTCATGGAGATACCACAGAGACGGAGGCGAGCGGACCATTGCGACATTATCAAATTGATTTCACTAACCATACGATTGTTAGCCCTCCTCAATATTCAGCCGCAGTTCGTCGTTATGTGAATGCTGTGCGTAAACCTAAGGAACAAAGAGTACAAGACCAAAAGGAGGAACAACAGCAGATCCATCATCACCAGCAGATATCTTTTGATGTAACAAAGGAAACAATTACCCAGCTAACTATACCAGTATCACCGTCTTGTCTAAGAAAACAACAACGGCAACCTCGTTTCTCGCGACGCCAACGTCAAGAGGCTGGCGGTGATCTCATTGGCTCTTATCCAAATCATTTGGAGACAGTGACAGAGCAGTTTATAAAAATGAGTACAGAAAAACCGCTAACTCTAAAATCACCAATCCGTGGCTTTTTATCTCTAACTAAGGGTTCGACAACGTTGCGTAACCCGCTGGCGGGCAAAAATGGCAAAGTGCTCTATATCTATTATGAATTGGATCAGCTACTTGTGGTGCAGGAACGTCTTGTTAGCTTTTGGAAATATTCTAAAATCTTAAATCTGTTACAAGGCGGAAACCCGCATTCAGATGATGCAACAAACACCACATTTAGTGTAACAATTAACGAAAATCACATAACACCCACACCAAAAGGAGCAAAGAACATACGTAAAAACTCTGCAGATTCGGATTTGAGCAATGACCAGCGTTGGGTTTATCTGGGCGGCATTCGGCGCATATCAAATGGTAAATTTTCTCTATTCCCTCTGCAAGGGTAAATTGATTTTTGCCAGGTGTTTTTAGCACCCATAGGCGTGGGTAGAGCCCATAAAGTATATATATCGACATAGACAACCGATTTCAAAGCTGCATTTCACTATCATTTAGATATTTGTTGGAAGCGAAACTAGTTTCTCGGTTTTAATACTATCTCGATGAAACCGGGAATATTTTTCCCTACTGGCATAAGATGCGGTAAAAACAATCAGGCAAAATTAAAAAATTTTACTATTTGTTAACTATCTTATACGTTAACTTTCTTACCACATATTGTCTAAATCATACTACTTACTACATCACATTGCAAGCATACTGTCCAAAATAGACACTTTTTTTCATTTTTTTTTAGGCCTTCAAATGTATTAAACCTTCGGCTCGCCGAACATAAATTTGCTTACTCTGTTCAGTCTTTGGCAAACTCAAGTGCCCTAAAACAAACCCTTTTTTTATTATTCATTTAGATCTTGAAATTTCTGTACCCTTTGGAAATCGAATGTGTGCTCACAATTCCACGCCTGTCTATGTTGAGATGCGCTGCCATCCACTAGAGCATCATCGAAGAGAATCAAAACTATTCTCTCTTTATGTGAATGTATACTACTTTTGTGAGGAGGGAATGCGGCCTAAGATGCATTCAGTGCATCTGGATGCTGTGAATTGGTGGGTGTAGAGTACAAAACATTTAAGAAAAATCGAAGTACAATTTATGTATATGCAACAATATGATATGATATATGATTTGGTATTTATTAAGCTTTTCTCTTATTTTCATACAGTGAATATAACCATGTGATCTACACGTGCATTGCCGAATCGCGCTATTTTGTTATGGCCTGGCAACAGGAGATTATTATGGGTAAGCCTCGTGCCGGAATATGTAAATATTCCTTAACGCCCACATTAGACACTCTGGCCAGCATCAGAGAATTTAAACAGTTACGACATGAGTTGCGTCATATTGAATGCTTGACAGAGGATCGCCTAATCGGTTATGGAAAGACAAGAATAACAATCTGGGATCATCGTAGCGGTGATACGTTAATGAATTATGACTTTGGCTTTAAGTTGGGACGCAATTTAGGTATTATACACTTTCCAAGCTTCGAAATGGATCAAAATAGTATGTTGGTACTGTACCAACATATTATGGAAACAAATACAAGTAAGCCAGAATTACGTATAATTGCATGTGAATTATCACATACAAATCCATCGCATCGTGTTATTCACGTGCATTGTCTGCCAACGCCACAATTCGATTGCCAATTAGTTGCCATCAATACAGGCGACCATTTAATTTTAAAGACACCAACCGATGATGAGATTTGGATAAGCACATCGGATCCTCGGCAATTGACATATATGGCCCCGCAGAATACACAACGTTTCTATACACGACAAAAGTCACAGATTATTGTTATGACGTCGGAAACATTAACCGTCGACAGCATTGCAAATCATGTACTAAAATTGGCTACACAGCAACAACAGATGCTAATGTTGGCCGCCGGACACCAGTTTCCTACGGCAAACTAGAACAAAAAAAAACTGAAAAACGCATACAAAACCGATGAAAACCCTCCCGTCTTCAATTTTTTTTAAAAAAAAAAAACTTTAGCTTTTTTGGGAATTCACGTGAAATTAGTTTTTGAAAAGCTATATTAATTTGGAACATCTCTTTCGCCATTTATTGTCATATCTCTTTAATTTATGATTTAAGCCACAACATATAAGAGTACATTAATACTTAAGTTTATAAATATCTATAAAATGTGAATAACATATTTTTGTGTAAAGAAATCAATCTATATTAACTATCTACTATCTACATATATACTTATACAGATATATGAATAGTTGTCTAGACAACTAGAAAAACTAAGCGCCAGTTAAATATAATTATTATTTATCTTTTATGGTCAAATTTTAAGTTTATAATTTTGCAATTGTTTTATTTTCTGAAAGAAAAATTGTTAACTGTAGTATAATACAAGCTCTATATCCCACCGTAGAGCGTATCATATTTTTTACTTACTTAAGAAAAAAGAAATGAACACCAAAACTCAATACATATTTAAAATAAAAGTTATTTAAAATATTTTGATAACTTTTTACTCAAGGGGTCAGCAGGGGGGCGTAAATATATGATCTAGTTAATTGATTTACTTAAAACGCATTATGGTATAAAAACTCCAAATTTAAACTCGCCAATTGCTGTGGATTATTACTTTCATATTTGTTTCTTTTTATTGATTTGCAAATATTATTTACTAACCTCAAATTTATTTACATAAAATTTACTTATTATACGAGAGTAACATTCGTTATATAAAAATTTTGAAATTTATTTATGCACTACAATATGGACTATATACATAAGGAAATATATAGACATAGTATACAGCCTCATAATCGCTTAGCTGCTGCAAGAAAGCTGAGAGTCTAATAGAAGCGCAAACGGAGTTGAGGTGCGTATATATTATATATATATATATATATATTTTTATTTTTTTTAGTAAAATTAGTGAAATGTTTATGGGAGAAAGCACAGAAGGCGCCCGTGAAGAGTTATATGCGTATGAGGTCCAGTCGTACTGTCTAGAGCAGTCACTAAAATTCCTTGTCTGGTTTTTTCTTTAGCATCGCCGATGTCATTGTTGTCATCGCTTCTGGTACTGTATCGTTCTGATGCGTCTCTTTGGCGATTTGCCAACGTTTAAATTCCACCATTTGCATGATGCGTACACGTAAATGTGGACGTCTCAATATCACCGCCGATAGCTTAGAAAACTCCAGGCTATACATAAAAACTACGGGAATGTTAACATCATCGTTACCATCACCAGACATTGCAAACATTGGTTGCGTTTCGCCGGAAGAGCCAGATACATTATCACAGACAATTAACGCTTTTGCACCCGCTTTTTGTGCCAGACGCGCTTTGCTCACAAATGTGCAATCTCCACGTTCTGCAACAACTATTTTACCGGCCACGTTGTCGGCATTATGCAATTGGTCGTCGCATGCCCGCAACGGCTTAGCCAAAACAATGTCGCCCTCGACAAAATGCTCGCCAATTAGCTCAGGGCTGAAATGCGATGGCCCCGCCATCAGCGCTTGCCAGTCCTGTGTGTTATCATCCAAAACATATGCAACAGCCTGCAGCAAGTAGATAAATATATAAATTTGGGGGTAATTCGAGACATTTTTTCTTGATTTTTTTCTTTCCTCCATATTATTCATATGCCAAAAAATTTGATTATGTTAAGCTTTCTTAGAACTTAAGTTCGTTGGTAAAGAACAAATACAAAAAAACTATTAAAAAAATTAGTGTATCGATTTTTCATAATTTTTAACGGCATAATTTCCTGATTAATAAAAAATTTATTCAGTGGGTAATTTTGTAATTTACTCGGGAGAACACTGCCGAATTATAAAATTTTACACGGTCAAATGACTGACTTAAAGCAACGTACTATAATCTTTCATTTAATATAATATGGCTTAATTTTTGCAATATTTACCATGATTCATTCCTTTTCTGTCTCGAGTTACCCCACGCTCCCCTATGTGTGTATATTCTTTATTATGTTGAAGTCTATTAACATAAATATATGAAAACTACATTTAATAAAATTTCTCCTATAACATTTTTTTTTTGAGCAGATCCAGATCCAGATCCCTTTGCGCAAAAGTATATGTAACTATTAACATTATCACCATTAAACGAGTATTTTCCCCAATTCTTTTAAAAACTACGCACCTGCAGTTGGGCAATCTGATTCATGCTCTGTATTTTTGTGAGCTCCAACATTTCCTGCATAAACTGCAATCCCATTTCGCCCTCCTCTTGACTTTTTGCCTGTTGAGAGTAAAAATTTAAAAATTGTAAATAATATTTTAACAAAATCTAATCTTAAAGTGATTAAGAAGTAAAACACAATATAAATTCAATATAATGAGCTTGCGATAGTTGTGCTAAACAGGCCATTCACATGATTATTTGTTCACTGAATACATATCAGTTTATCGACTATAATTTAAGACAATAAATAGATAGCTGAGTAACATTGGGGTGCTCTTCCGTTTTCACATTATCACGTCATTTAATTTTTTTTTATTTTGCCAATTTCAATCCAAAATGATATTCGGCGAGCATAACAAATTGTGGACAACACCTTTGAATGGCCTGCTTTTGGAACGCTGTAAAACAGATTATTCAAACTGTGCGGTGCTAATGCTAAACAATAAAGAACATACCCAAAAGGAAAATTAACTTACATTATAAAAACTATGAAACAGTCGCACCTTGCCTTGGCTACGGTCGCCTACCGATACCATGGTGATGCCCATGTCATAAACAGTTCGTAAATGATCCGCATTGCTTGCTTGAAAATCGAGGGCGCTGAGACGCTTCCCGCTGCTTGTACGTGGGCACGAGCCCGTAATGAAGTTGCGCAATGGTTTGCGTACTTTTTCAGGAAAAAGCTTATTGGAACTGGGGCAGGTGCGCATGAAGTCGAGTACATTATGTTCGTCTGATTGACGAAAGCCTGCAACAAATAATATCGCATGAATATTCATTTTCAGATCCCAGAAGATTTTATACACTAGCACACTTAATCGATAAATTGTTCATACAAAAACACCAACTTGGCTTAATCTAATATATAACTCTATGAATTTTTGTTTGATATACAGCATGCAGCAATAAAAAACATCTACACCAAATTTGAATTTGAAGATAGCTTTGCAAGGTTATTAAACATGGTGACCGGAATAACACGTTATCCGAATTATCAAAAATATAATATTTATATATTGTGAATTTCTTTATAGAGTAACGTCGACTTACTAAACGTTGAGTTGCCTAGCTGTGCTATCGACAATGGCAGAAGATGCGCTTCTGTTGTGAACACGAACTCATCCACATTTATGATTAGATCCTGTGGCTCAGAGAACAGCAAGAAAAGATACTTAAATGTTTCAGAGAGAACAAATGAATCCATGCGGTCCTCATGTTTGCCCGTACGAACGTCGTTGACTGCCGCATAGCCACACGAAACTTTGGCATATTGTTGAAGTGTCTTTAACGCTCTCTTTCCAACATGAAGATAGTGATGATCTCCGGTGGCACGATATAGGAAGTAAGTTGACTCAATGAACTCCGGTCGTAGGTGATGTTGTCCCCAGTGGATTTGGAAGTCAACAGTCCAAGCTTCTGGGATAAGCGTATGCATTTGCATCACCTGATAGAGCATTTCATGAGTTTGCACAGCCGACTTTAGATCACCAGAAAGCACTTGCAATCCTGGCCAAAAGGCTAATAGAGAATCCATAAAGTTCCTTGATTTAGCATGTGGGCGATGCATGAGCACATCCAACAACATTGGACCCTCGCTTACGTACTTCATTACAGCATTGTAATGACGATTGAATCGTGCCAAATATTTATCATCTCCCAACAGAACATACGATTTAAACAGATATTCATAGTAGCTATCAATTCCAGCACCGACGCCTGAATCACGACGTACCCAATCACCTGAATGAACATTAAGCACTGTACCCATTAAATCGGAACCGCGATGACGCAGTTTCCACAGTGCATCCATCGCAGCATGGGCATGCACCTCAAATATTGGATCTCCTGTCAAACGTGATAATGCAGCAAACTCAAGCAGTATTGTACCAGCACAGGCTGTACATGTTTCCCTGGACTTCTTTAATAGTGGATCCTTCATTCCCAGGCGCAGATTAACACGAGCATGTGGAATTCCCGTTGTCGTATTAAAAGCAGGCAACAAACGATACCCCAACTCGCGAGCCATTTCAAGCATTTCCCCCTTATACCAATGCATCACATCAGCCTTCTTTTGGAGATATTCAGCCAATATATGCGCCGACAATAGGCCGCCCACCATACGAATGTTTGTTTCAAAAACGGATACAATGATGTCCTTATCAAACTGAACATCACTTATTACAAGCTTGACGGCATGCTCAAACTCTGCAAAATCGCCAAGCAGAACTAGTGTGTCCAGAGTGTCAACCAGCGTCATAGAAAAGCTAAAATCGATAAATACATATTAATTTCATTGATGTTTCCATTATGCGTTTAACAAATGTTTACAACTGTTAAGTCACGAGTAAGCACGAGTACATATTAAGTACATTAGGAATTGGTAAATTGTTTATCAATCTTAAAAGTAAATCAAAATATTAAATTATTATAAAAATTATTTTAATAAAATTGCTATCGCTCTTTTATCTGATGAACAGTTCAAAATAAATTTGAAATTTTCATATCCGTGAAGCGAAAAGTTCTTACGATATTAACGAATGCGTTAGTAATTACATAAATGAATGTTATAGTAGTCTGATGTAACCTTTTGACAACGCAAATTTGCGATTTTATATTAGATTCATTGACAAATAATATTTTTTTTTTATGTAGCGTTCCAAATTGATTCATAAACTATTTAATTTAATCATTTTATTATTATAATAGATTAGTAATATGTCAAAAACGAAGGACATAACAATTGAACATCGAGCAATCGAAATTGAATATCTGCAGTCAATTTGGCTAATATGAAAAATATGAAAAAGAAGGGCATAGTTGGTACTCAGAAAACAAAGAACTGGTCGAAAGCATGCGTTGGATGCAAGACAATGCAGGTGCCTAAAAGGAGAAGTTATCAAAAGCCAAGTTAAAATTGTCGCAGCATCGAAACTTTAGTCAAAATGAAAATTAGTGATGTCACATTGCGTCTAAGGCAATAAATAAATCGAATTCAAGTTATATGTTGTCAGTGAAATAATTAACATTGACACAACCGACAAGTCAAAACGTCTCTCCTTTAGATGTTATGGATGATTTTTGTTATGGACAGTTGATTCTGTGCTTGCTTCTGCATTGAACGTAGAATAAGACTGCATATTTTCTTTTGGCATAATAATAATAACAACAACAAAAAAGCTTTAAAGGACAGAATGCTCGAAAATATTCAAATATTTTTAGATGTGTATTATTTTACAGTATCCACTCGAAACGTTTTCACTTATAATAATGATAATTACTAGTTACGTAATGTATTTCCAATTAATTAATGCAATTTCAAAGACTGAAAGCATTTATACTAAACGAATGTAATATTCGAATGTTGATTACTTAATTCACATTGTTTTACAATAATAATAATAATAATAATGACAGAATTGGCATGTTAATACATCTGAGCAACGGTTTTGTACATATAAATTACACTTAATATCTAGCAAGTAAATTGAATACATTTTATTTTTGTCTATTATATTATATATAAATATATATAAATAAATATATATAAATAAATATATATAAATAATAATAACAATTTAAGAGAACACATTAAATAAATTATTTTTCTGTACTTACTTTCCCAATATATCGTCCATGTCACCTCGCGAAGGTGTCACGCCGCGAAAGCGGCCCTTGCAGGAAAGCGGCATTAACTCATCGGCGGGATACGCGTTTTCCATATATGCATTGTATGCATGATAAAACATGTCTCTCGACTCCTCGCTATGAAAATAATAATTATATAATAAACTAGACAGAAAATGATTCAAGTTATCCATCGCCTTGCAAGTTTTTCAGTCTTCACTTTTGATCGACCTTCATATACATACTAAACCTAACCAAGAGCTTACATTATTCACAATAAAGCAAAGTTATCTTCGACGGATGAAAGATTTTATACCCTTGCAGTCTTAGAGAAAAACTTTTTATACAAAAACTCAATTTTCGGCCGATCGTTCCTATGTCAGCTATATGATATATGTGCCGAATATATGAGGCGTTTAAGTCATTAAACTTAAATCCTGTAGGTTTTAAACGGATATCATAAGTCGTTCCTATGGCAGCTATATGATATAGTTCCGATCGTTCCTATGGCAGCTGTATGATATAGTGGTCCGATCCGGCTGGTTCCGCCAGCCTCATAGTGGGCATATGTGTGCCAAGTAACATTGAGATAGCTTTAAAACTAAGAGACCAGTTTGGGCGGATAAACGGACATGCACATTTGGATTCTTCTGTCGATACGTTACGGACCCTTTGTAGGGTCCGAAACGACTTGTTCCAAATAATTTAAATATTCGAACACAGAGAAGTATATATACAGATAGCTTTCAAACCAAAAGACTAGATTGGGTTAAAACAGTTGGACAGACGAAAATCGTCCAAACCACTTGGATATTGAACTCGATTAAGAATTTTTCTGTGCGTTTTAAATAATTACCACAGCTCAGCGCGTTCCTTATGGGACATGTTCTGTGTGGGAATTGTACTCGCATCACCATCACTAAGCACACGGCAAATTAGCAGAAAGAATGACAGCAGTGAAGGAAGGAACATGCGACTTCCTGTAAGAAGCGACTGCACTGAGGTCATCTTAAAAATATATTATGGAACTGGAACTAAAACTAAATTTGAAAAACGCTAGCTCCAATTCCGAAAAGCTAACGTTGTGTATGTTTTTTTTTTGGCAGCCACAGTTAACGTTACTTAAAACGTTGTTAATTATTATTATTATTGATGTTGTTGCCTGTTACGTATGGCGTTGACCTTCACTTTGAACGTGTTATTTGTTGTAAGTTTTTTACTTTATTCCACTTGATCACGTCCTCCTTTTCGTTGTTTCGTTTGGTTTTTTATGTTGTAACTTTTATTTAGCACCTCAATTTAACAATGCCAATAGAATAACTTTCATTGCAAATATATTAAATTTAAATGAATCTTTGCTTTTCTGGTATTTGGCGTTGGTGACGTATGTGAACGTGTTTCATACATTTTTTTTCTCAAAATTGTAACATTCCAAAAAATGTTATTTGCGGTGCGTGTCTCTGTCTCTACATTTAGTACTGCTCCAATACCAAAACACCACGACTGAAAAATTGTTGAAGTCTTGCGCGCTGTCAGCTGCTGCTGCAGTTCATTCATACGCAGTTCATTTACTTAGCATGCACATAGTTTTTAATGAAAACTACTATAAATATTTAATATCTGATTTGAATTTTGCGTTGCTGGCAATTGTTAAACTTTATTAATTGCTCCGTTCTTATCAATGCTATCCAGAAAAACACCAGTGTTGTAAATGGTTTTAAAATATACAAAATATATCACTGGAAATTTATGCATATGCTCAAAAAAAATAATATTATTGAAAAAATTGGATTGGTTGACGTTAAATAAAACAAAAATATTATTATTTTTGTGACAGTAATTAAAACTATTTTGCTAATAATATATTTGATTTTGTTGCATTTTTTAACATTTGGTGAATAACAAATACTTTTTTAGAAATGTCATTCCAACATATTAACCAGTGTTCAGTGTGACCAGATATGCAAACATTGTTTGCTATATATTGAATGCGGGAAAATATCAAGTAGTAGATATGCAAGCATTGTTTGCTATATATTGAATACGGGAAAATATCAAGTACTTCTTATAAATTTTACTCATTTCTTTAAATGTTCTTAGAATGGTGAGTATATTTACAAATTTTACAAACTTTAATGTTTTACACCTTTTAATTTGCAGCGACGCAGTTTGGCGCCTAGTCAAAGATTAGGACTACATATTAAAGCGAAGGATGCCTTTACATCCCCCTTGCTGAAGAACAAGCTAGTGAAACGTCATTGCGTTTTAGATGTTGCTAGCAACAACAGAAACGATGTCGAATTGCTTTCGATTTCTCTGCCTCGACCTATGCCTCTTCCGATACGCTTCACGGCGCACAGCGAATACGAACAGGCAATAGCAAAAGTTTTAGCACGCAAATTTAAAGTGCCAATTGCAAACTACGTGCCAGATTACGGGGGAAATCGGTCGTTGGGTGTACGGCGCACTATAGTCCGACGAGCGCTGCACGATCCACAGGCTTGTAATGCTCTGGTTCTCTTTACGCCGCCGTCTTACACAAAGCATGAAAGTATGTCAATGGATCCTAGCAAGCTACAGGTTCATGTAGTAGTTGACCCCATACTTAGCAATGTTCTTCGCTCCCATCAACGCGAGGGTGTGCGCTTTATGTACGAATGTGTTGAGGGTAAACGAGGCAATTTTAACGGTTGTATCATGGCTGATGAAATGGGTCTTGGTAAGACGTTGCAGTGTGTCACATTAACATGGACATTACTCAGGCAAAGTGCCGACTGTAAACCAACTATATCAAAAGCAATTGTCGTATCGCCATCGTCATTGGTGAAGAATTGGGAAAAAGAGTTCACCAAATGGCTGCATGGACGTATGCATTGCCTTGCTATTGAAGGTGGCTCCAAGGAAGATACTACACGAATGCTTGAACAATTTGCCATGACTACGGCAACACGCTCTGGCACTCCAGTTCTACTAATCAGCTATGAGACATTTCGATTATATTCGCATATCCTCTGCAAAACCGAAGTTGGCATGGTCATTTGCGATGAAGGACATCGTCTTAAGAATAGTGATAACCTTACCTATCAAGCGTTAATGGGTTTAAAGACCAAGCGACGTATTCTACTTTCTGGTACTCCCATTCAAAATGATCTAACGGAGTATTTTAGCCTCATTAATTTTGTCAACCCAGAAATGTTGGGAACTAGTTCGGAATTCAAGCGAAACTTTGAGAATGCCATATTAAGAGGTCAAAATACTGATTCTACAGATGCAGAACGTGAACGTGCCATGCAAAAGACAGACGAACTAATAGGATTGGCTAATCTATGCATTATTCGTCGCACCAATCAAATTCTTACCAAATATTTACCAGTTAAATTTGAAATGGTTGTTTGTGTTAAGTTAACGGCTGTCCAACTACAGATCTATCAAAATTTCCTAAAATCGGATCAGGTGCGTCGGAGCTTGGCAGGTGAGTTAATAGTTGCTCTTTTTCTTCTAAGCATACTTTTCGTATATTAGTTGTCTTCCACTTGTGACAGATTGCAATGACAAGACATCAGTGACCGCACTATCAAATATAACAACATTGAAAAAACTTTGCAATCATCCAAATTTAATATACGAAAAGTTGGTGGCACGTGAAAAAGGTTTTGAGAAATCACAAAATGTTCTACCATCAAACTATAAACCGAAGTGAGCATTTAATTTTAATAAATGAGTTTAAGATTTACTGTTACTATATTTTATAAAATAATTTAATTTGTGTTCTAGGGATGTAAACCCTGAGCTTAGTGGCAAGTTTATGCTGTTGGACTTTATGTTGGCTTCCATTAGGGCCAACATCGATGATAAGGTTGTCCTCATTTCCAATTATACCCAAACATTGGATCTGTTCGAGCAGCTTGCGTATAAACGTCAATATAGTTATATTCGGTTGGATGGCACAATGACTATAAAGAAACGTTCAAAAGTCGTCGATCAATTCAATGATCCAAACTCAAATTGTTTTCTCTTCATACTAAGTAGTAAAGCAGGTGGCTGCGGGTTAAACTTGATTGGGGCAAATCGTTTGTTTATGTTCGATCCCGATTGGAATCCAGCTAACGATGAACAGGCAATGGCTCGAGTTTGGCGGGATGGACAAAAGAAACCTTGCTATATCTATAGATTAGTTGCTGTAAGTATGATTAAACATTATAATTCATTAAATTTGTTTTTTTTTTATTTATTATCAGAGCGGTTCCATTGAGGAGAAGATATTGCAAAGACAGACGCATAAGAAATCTTTATCCAGCACAATTATAGACAATAATGAGTCAGGTGAAAAGCATTTTTCGCGCGACGATCTTAAAGATTTGTTTAGCTTAGAGGCCCATACATTGTCTGATACACACAACAAGTGAGTAATGGAAACCAATTTATTTGTAGAACATATCTGAACAGATTACTACATTTTTCTGACAGACTCAATTGTAAACGATGTTTTAATGATTTGCAACGTCAACCCCCACCAGAGAATTCAGACAGTTCGTCGCACCTGTCCCAATGGTTTCATTGCTTCAATAATCGAGGATTGCCGGACATTGTACTCTCTCAGGCCTGGACAGCAAGTAAATGCGTTTCCTTTGTCTTTCATCACCGCTCGCAGGGTAAAGCCGGATCAAATAAAGTTATACCAAGTAGAGAGGAACATAATCAGACGAATTCGACTCCTAAATAATTAAATATAATAATTAATTAAATATAATATCCCAAAACGATAATTTTGACAATGATTTGGATAATAGCCTGGATACAGATTTCATAGGTTTTTAATAACAATATAAATTATTGTTAATGTTTCATGTATTGGCGGAACCTGATATAATTTTTCAGGCTAGTCTAAAGCTAATTATATATAATAATTAACATTTAACCTTAAGTTATAAATTTCAGTATTTTAATATTTAAAACGTGGAACTGACAGCGCAAATAACATCTTTAATTCCTACTCTTCTACAAGCGCTTAAAAGTTTTCCTTAATATATAATTGTATTGTTTATCAACGCAGTGTTAACACAGTTAAAACAGAACACCTTTTGTGTATACTTATTTAAAAAATGCAAACATTCATACATCAATAATTTTATGTTCCAATTCAATCCATACATTTCTTTTCTCTGGCGCTTTCTGCAACGGGGATGGCTGTTGCAGTAACTCGGATAAAAATGTTCCAATACTCTGATAATAACTGTTAATGAAGTGTATAAATATAAATATATATATTTAGAAGAAAAATAAAATTTACCCATCAACTATCCAAGTATCGTTATGTGATCCTCCGGGGAATTCGAGAATACGCTTCTCTTCACTACCGCATTTTACAAACAAGGCACGCATCATGCGCGGTGGCACTAGATTATCTGCAAGGCCCGATATAAAAAGAAAAGGGACCGAGCACTTGCTTATCTTCTTAAGTGAATGATACTATAATAAATTATAAATTGTCGAATATGCTAAAATAATTATCGAATTTATTTAATTTACTTACCTTATTTTTATACAAAAGATTTGGTATATATTTCACAGATGGGTGCACTAGCTCCACAGCCATGTCACGGATGCTTGTGAAAGTATTTTCTACAATGACGCACATTAATTTCTGGCCATAAACTGTATCAGCAGCGACATCAATGACGACGGCACCTCCCAATGAGCGACCAAACAGTATAAGCTGGGTATGGTCTAGATCGTGTCGTGTGTGCAAATAATCAATTGCAGCACGCGCATCTGTAACCAGACCACTCTCGGAAGGGACTCCACTCGATAGACCATAACCACGATATTCCACCATCAGTATATTGAAATGCAGATGATTATATATGCCCCAGACCTGAGAAGAGTAGAATGAAATTAAATATATACATACGCGTCTTATATTTTTTTTGTACTAACATTCTGCATGCGATGCCCCATATTTCCCGCATTGCCATGAAAGTAAAGCAAAGTGGGCACTGTCTTGCAACGTTCTTCCGGTTGACTTATCCAATAAGCGTGTAACGTAACATCATCTGGCGTCTTAATGCTAACAGTTAAATGTGGCAGATTGTGCATAGTTGGGATGGGAATGTAAATACGTGAATTAGTTGGCAAATCTGGATGATAAAGTAGCAAATCCTGGGCATTATAAAAGATCACTAGAAAAAATAATGAATTTTAATATTGCAAATATGCTATCATCATTTCTACATACGTAGGATAATTGCTAGGAAAAGCGTTACCGTCATGTAGCCCCCATAAAAGTAATAGAAAACAAAGAATAGTAGAAATGCGCCTAGTATACCCACGCCCACTCCGCGCGATTTTGGCAACGCAATGCTCACTTCTTTCATGTTTTAATCGTGCGTTATGCGCTTCACTTATACTGCTACATTCCGCTATTCTGACATTTTTTGAAGCAAGTAAACACAAATATGTATTTGAGAAAACGGAGCGCAGACGTAGATTAAGTATATGTTTGTCACGGAACTGTCAACTTAACCAATTTTATTGCATTATTTGCCAGTCTGGCAATAATGCAAAAAAGCTAGACAACAGGTGATAATGCTTTCTTTTTATTAGGAGAAATTGCTACATTAGTTATGTGCTTAATTTAGTACAGTTATACAAAAAAAATTATCTCTTAATATAATAAACTGTGTGTCATTAACTAATGAACATCTACATTTGTCACAATGGCTAATATTTAGGTATAAAATAGCTCAACTGAAAGCAGTATGTAAGATATATCGATTACTTATGCTTTTATTTATCTAACTGCAACTTTGTTAAAATCGAAAGCAGCGGCAATGCAATGCAACTCTGCTTAAAAACAAAATGGCGTATTTTTTTTACCATAGTCCCAAGACGACGTGAACATCTTTTGTGTGTTTGGTTGGAAAACTGCATTTAAAAACAAGTGGCAAACACTAAAAAAATAACAACAACATAAGATTATTTGCTCGTAACAAGTATATTGCATGTTTAATGAGCGCTACAAAGCAACTCTGTGTGCTACCACGAAAATATAATGAGCCAGGTAAGTAGGCCTTGAAAAAGTTGTGACAGTGAACGTCGTGTAAGAGAGAGAAACGTAAAAAATAACAAGAAAACTATGAATTTTTTCTATCACTCGAAACAAGGCGATATCAATCAGTTGAATTCGAGTCGTCGTGTGAGTATTACTATTTCTTAAAACAAGATGTGTTATATCAAATTTTTACGCCACTTTTGTGGGTGTGGCAAGTGCCAGTCACGGAAATCAAGGGGAACCCAAAGTAGTCCCTCCCCTTCCCCACTGTTTTGAGACTTCATCCATTATACTTTTAAATGCAATTTGTATCATAAAAGTGCTAAATATTTAAGTATCTGATTGTGTTTCACATTTATGACAATGTCAAATAATGCCAGAGGATTCAACGTGGCAGAATGTGTAAAAATTTTAAAAATCTATCGGGTACCCCTTTTCGTAAAATTAGTTTGAATTTGGGTATTTCAGTACGTTTTGCATTTAAAAATGCGGTAAACTGCATATAAAAACACACAATTTCAGTGTAAATTGAAAATTTTCATCTATTACGTAATCAGATTTTGGTCAGGTGCAAAGTTTTCCTCGTGCTTTAAAACAATACATTTTACAATTTCCATGGATTTCTAGTCCGCCAAAATATAATTGACTTGGAATTAAACTTATTTTTATCTAAATTTCGTCAAAAGATTGTAATATATTTTATAAAATGACTAAGGTCTTTTTTGGTCAGGTTAACTATGTTGGACATGTATTTAAATACTATCTACGGAAAATTGTAACCAGGATTGAGTAAAGTGTTTTTTTTTTAACGTGTGTCCGAGTTTTGCATTGACATACCAACGGTAAAAGTCCAACGTAAATTGTTAATTGTAATTTAATCTATTATACATCTTTATATCCAGGAATATTGAATTTCTGGAGGGGATTGACGCTGTTTCAATGACTCTCAGCTAAGAGAAGATATCAAACACAATGGTATTCTACTGAGTTAGCCTTTCTTCCGTGATGCCTTCATATATTCAGTATCAAACAAAAGCAACTCAATGAAAATTCAATGGTTTATGTATTCTATTGTTGGACAGGATTAGGCTCGTATTTACTTTTCTTAATTTGAGCCCAACATTGTCCTATAGACTTACACAAACATTACTGTAAATACTTTTGAATTGCTTAGTGAATTTTACCAACTGATTGTCAGAGATATTAAAGTATACCTGATGAAGCCTATTGTAACATATTCCTGCGATTAGATTGTGTACTGCAATAAAGTAGTCTTGTGGTGCCTTCTTAAACTCGTAGTACTAAGTTTTAACTCATGAGAATGTTTGATAAATGTTAAACTTAAATTGGAAGCAAAACTTATCCAAAATCTTTGCTGGATTACTTAATATTATTAACTAGAAATAGGATTAATTAAGTATAATTGGGAATTGGGATTATATTTAGATTTTGTTTTGGAAAGTTTTTGTTTGTTTTTATTTATTCAATTATTTTAAAAATTTGTTTCGAATTAAAAATTTAGAAGTCTGTTGCGGGTTAAATTTTGATACAAAAAAATGTTTTGAACTGGTTGTAGACATTGTGGCTTGGTTCGCAATGTTTTTAGTTTAATAGGTTTTTTTAATTGTCATCTAAATGAAAGTTTAATTTTTATAAACTAAATTATTTTAAATAATCTAATTTATAAGGAATTTAAAAAAGGCTATCGGTTCTGAGGTATTATGTTGCTTTTATTGATTCGTTTTGGATTTTACTTTTCCTTGTACAGACACTCAATGAATCGTCGCATAGTATAGGCTCAGAAGAACAAGATGACACACGTGAAGAGGTCAGTTGCAGTGGCAGCGGTAGTGGTAGTGGCTCCTCCGATTCCGACTCGGACAGTTCCTCAGGCAATTCAAGTGATGGGCGCAGTTCATCGGAGCCACAAACAGATTGTAAAATATTGGGACCGCAAACGTCGGTGGGCGGTTTTCCACCATCAGCAGCTGACGCTCAAGCAGATAATAAAAGAAATGGCTTTATTGATGGCAACGACGAGGAAGATGAAAGCTCCAGTGGTGGTTCCAGTGCTAGTGACTCTGATTCCGACCCAGAGACCGATGCTCAACCAGACGGAACAAATAACAATATCAACAACAATAACAGCAGTATCAACATCAATAGTAAATTGCATGCGAGTAGCAGCAGCAGCTCATCGGGTACGTCAGCAGCAAAGCAACCAAAAGCGACTGGGGATGACGAAGAAAATGATGATGATGATAGAGAAGAAGAACAAGAGAAAAATCAAGAATCACAAGCCGCCAGCGAATCCAGCGCCGATGAAGATGACGATGATGCCAGTGTCAGTTCAGCCAATGCCTCACCTACATCTTCCAGTAGCAGCAGCAGCGTAAGTTGATCTTAGCTAAATGCGCTAAGCAATTGTTACTTACCTTTTGATAAACTTTGGACAGGGTGATGAAGAAGATGACTACAGACCTAAGCGATCCATGCGACTGCCTCGTAAAGCAGCCCCCTCCGCTACTGATAAATCAAAAAGACCACAGCCTGCCAAAAAGAATAAGAAACAAACGTGAGAAATATACATCAATATAAAAGAAGAAGAGAATAATGTTATCTTCGGCATGCCGAAGTTATCATACCCTTGCAGGCTTAAAAGAAAAGATTTTCTTTCAATGTTCGACTGATTGTTTATATGGCACCTTTATATAGTTTTGGTGATCAGAATTGGATTAAATTTGCCTGATATGTATATGTCGACACTAAACGCAATTCCTTTAGGTATAAGCGGAATAAAAGAGTTTTTCAATTAAAGAGTCAATTACTGTGACTCCTACATGATACATTGGTTGATCCGGCTTGTTCTGACTTATACACATAGCTTATGGCCAGAATGAGTACGTATTTCTAGTTTGAGATAAATTTAAAACAGAGATTACTTTTGGGTTGAAACATACTCACATTCAGATTTGAAATTTACTGTCGCAAGCAAATCAAAAATATATATAGCTTTTGGGGATGCCACACCGCCATACAGGTGCCACAAACTTATTGCTAATACTAATATACCCTCTGCAAGGGTGTAAATATATATAAGTATATTAAATTAATTATATTATATTTATACATATATATACGACTACATTATTGCATACATATTATTGCTTAACTGACCGCAAAATTATTCTTATAAGTCAGAACAATTTTCATTCTCACTAAGCTTATTATTACATTTAATTTATGATAAATGAAAATACATAAATATGTATTTTTAATTATTATTTTTAATTGATTGTTATTAATATTGTTAATTTATTTACATTTATTTCTTGGGCTTAGGTGATATAATTTTGTATTTAGCACATTTTCTAATTATTTTTTATAATGATACAGTTGGGACTCAGACGAGAGCGATGAAAGTGTCGACGCTGACAGCGATGAGGCGCCTTTTGGGGCACAGCAAAAGCGTAAATGTACGGTACGCTTCAACAAACCGTCACAACATCATCAGCAAAATCAGAGACGCCGCGTGAAATCATTTAGCTCGGATGATAGCGATGATGATGATGATGCCAGCAAACGGTATATTTCTTGATTGTTTTGATTACCTTTAATATGGTCCTAACTAATTCATTGATATTAAATTTGTAATTTAGCTGCGCAACACGACGTACAGCCGCCGCTGTTAGTTATAAGGAAGCCTCCGAGGACGAAGCCACCGATTCGGAGGACCTTCTGGAATGTGAATATGATGAGAGCCAGGCAGCAGCAAATGCTGCAGTTGTTGAGGAAGAGGAAAAATTTGAGACAATTGAACGTA
This sequence comes from Zaprionus obscuricornis, assembly GCA_037044475.1. Taxonomy (NCBI): domain Eukaryota; kingdom Metazoa; phylum Arthropoda; class Insecta; order Diptera; family Drosophilidae; genus Zaprionus; species Zaprionus obscuricornis. The sequence goes on from JBAMBR010001540.1 coordinate 28,786, forward strand.
TTCTCGCACAAAGGGAGGGCAAGAAAGGATGTACTGGAAATCAGACAACGATCTACGCTATCGAAGAGAACGGCTGTGATCCGAATGTGAACTTGGATGATATTGCAAAGTCGGGCGTGGATAACGCACTGGAGGTGCAATATCTTATCAAATGGAAAGGATGGAGCTACATACATAATACCTGGGAATCGGAGGTAACATTGCGTGACATGAAAGCCAAGGGCATGAAAAAACTGGATAACTTTATCAAAAAGGAACAGGAGACGGCTTGTTGGCGTCATTATGCCGGTCCCGAAGACATTGATTATTTTGAATGCCAGTTGGAGTTGCAACATGATCTTTTAAAATCCTATAATAATGTAGATAGGATTATTGCATGTCGTACCAAAACCGACGATGGCAGCGAAGAATACTTGTGCAAATGGCAATCGTTACCTTATTCTGAATCCACCTGGGAAGATGCTTGCCTAGTCCTGCGTAAATGGCAACGTTGTGTTGAACAGTTTACCGACAGAGAAAGCTCAAAATGTACACCGTCGCGTCATTGTCGAGTCATTAAATATCGTCCGAAATTTTCTCGCATCAAGATGCAACCGGAATTCCTCGGTGAGGGACTAACGTTGCGAGATTATCAAATGGATGGGCTTAATTGGCTGTTACATTCGTGGTGCAAAGAGAATTCGGTTATATTAGCCGATGAGATGGGTTTGGGCAAGACAATACAAACCATATGCTTTCTCTATGCTCTATTCAAGATTCATCATCTCTATGGACCTTTCCTATGTGTCGTTCCACTTAGTACAATGACCGCCTGGCAGCGGGAATTTGATTTATGGGCACCCGAAATGAATGCCGTTACGTATTTGGGGGATGTAAAGTCACGTGAACTAATCCAGCAATACGAGTGGCAATTTGACGGCTCAAAAAGACTGAAATTTAACTGCATCCTAACTACATATGAGATTGTGCTTAAGGATAAACAATATTTGGGCACACTGCAATGGGCAGCGTTATTGGTAGACGAGGCGCATCGTCTAAAAAATGATGATTCATTATTGTATAAATCTCTCAAAGAATTTGAAACAAATCATCGGCTCCTCATTACGGGAACACCTCTTCAGAATTCTCTTAAGGAACTTTGGGCATTGCTGCACTTTATTATGCCTACAAAATTTGATACATGGGAGAATTTTGAGCTTCAGCATGGAAATGCAGAAGACAAAGGGTATACGCGACTGCACCAACAGTTAGAACCTTATATATTGCGACGTGTTAAAAAGGATGTTGAGAAATCGCTGCCAGCAAAAGTAGAGCAAATATTACGTGTTGAGATGACATCGTTACAGAAGCAATATTACAAATGGATCCTTACCAAGAACTTTGATGCGTTGCGAAAAGGAAAACGTGGGTCTACTTCAACGTTCCTTAACATCGTCATCGAGCTGAAAAAATGCTGCAATCATGCTGCTCTCATAAGGCCATCCGAGTTTGAGCTTCTCGGTCTGCAACAAGATGAAGCATTACAAATGCTACTCAAAGGATCCGGCAAGCTTGTGCTATTGGATAAATTATTGTGTCGTCTTAAGGAGACGGGGCATCGTGTGCTTATCTTCTCTCAAATGGTCCGAATGCTTGACGTTCTCGCCGACTACTTACAGAAGCGTCATTTTTCTTTTCAACGATTGGATGGAAGCATAAAGGGTGAAATGCGTCGACAAGCATTGGATCATTTTAATGCTGAAGGTAGTCAGGATTTTTGCTTCCTATTGTCAACACGAGCAGGCGGCTTGGGTATAAATTTGGCCACAGCTGATACGGTTATAATATTCGATTCGGATTGGAATCCTCAGAATGATTTGCAGGCGCAGGCGCGTGCCCATCGCATTGGTCAAAAGAATCAAGTGAATATATACCGTTTGGTAACGGCACGTTCTGTAGAGGAGCAAATTGTAGAGAGAGCGAAACAGAAGATGGTATTGGATCATTTGGTTATCCAACGAATGGATACTACTGGTCGCACAGTTCTGGATAAAAGTGGAAATGGTCATTCATCCAATTCGAATCCTTTCAACAAGGACGACTTATCTGCCATACTCAAATTTGGTGCTGAGGAGCTTTTTAAGGACGAACAGGAGCATGATGAGGAGCTTGTCTGCGATATCGATGAGATTTTACGTCGTGCTGAAACTCGTAACGAAGATCCTGAGATGCCAGGCGATGACTTACTCTCTGCCTTTAAGGTTGCCAGCATTGCGGCATTTCAAGAAGAAGAGCCAGGCGAAGCCAACAGGGAGCACCAAGTTAATGACGATGAGGATGACAGTAAAGACTGGGACGACATTATACCCGAAGATTTTCGCAAAGTAATTGAGGATCAGGAGCGTGCCAAAGAAATGGAGGATTTGTACCTGCCGCCGAGACGAAAAACTGCAACGGCAAATAAAAATGATACAGTTAAACGTGGCAGCAACTCCTCGAAGGGAGGAGCCGGTGGCCAGTCTTCCAAGCAGCAGGGCGATGATTCGGCCGATTCCGACTATGAGCTGGGCTCCGATGCCAGTGGCAATGGCGGCGAGGATGGTGGACGGCAACGTAAACGTGGTCGTCCTGCAATGAAGGAGAAGATCCATGGATTCACAGATGCGGAATTACGTCGATTTATTCGCAGCTACAAAAAGTTTCCTGCACCGTTGCAGCGTCTGGAGGCTATAGCATGCGACGCAGAACTGCAAGAAAAACCATTGGCTGAACTGAAGCGAATTGGCGAAATGCTGCATGACCGTTGTGTCCAATTTTTCAACGAACACAAGGAGGAAGAATCGAAGACTGTCAAGGAGGAGCAACAGCAAGAGGTGGGCAACAAGCGGCGACCACGTGCCACATATTCGGTTAAACTGGGTGGCGTTTCATTCAATGCCAAAACTTTATTAGCCTGTGAGGAGGAATTGCAACCTTTAAATGAACTGATGCCCAGCACAGAGCAAGCACGTGAACAATGGATATTCAATATAAAAACACGATCAGCCAATTTCGATGTGGAATGGAGCATCGAAGAGGATACTCATTTGTTACGTGGTATTTATCAGTACGGCATCGGGTCCTGGGAACAAATGAAAATCGATCCCCGACTAAAGCTCAGCGAGAAGATACTTCTCAATGATTCGAACAAGCCACAGGCAAAGCATTTGCAATCTCGTGCCGAGTATCTACTGAAGATAATTAAAAAGAATGTTGAGCTGACCAAGGGTGATCAACGACGACAACGACGACCACGTAAGCTCAAAACTAGCACCATCTTGAACCCTGGAGCGGGAGGCCTTGGAACACCGGAACGTCGTGATCTTGTCCTTGCTGCTGTTGAGGATGGTTGTAATTCTACACTGATGGCTGATAGTAATTTTTGCAGGCAGACTGCAGATAGTTCTAGTCATATTACTGCATCTCCGTCTACCACAGTTGCAACGGGGTTGACAGTATCCGAACATAATAGTTCGGGACAAAAGAAGAAAAAAATAAGATCGGGGCGCAGTAAGAAGACGAGCGCATCGGATAACAATGGCAATAAGCCCATGCACTTTACCGCTAATAATGAGCCCCGCGCACTTGAAGTTTTGGGTGATTTGGATCCGAGTATTTTTAACGAGTGTAAAGAGAAGATGCGTCCAGTAAAGAAGGCCCTCAAAGCTTTAGATCAGCCAGATTTAAGTTTATCCGATCAGGATCAATTACAGCATACTCGCGATTGTCTGCTGCAGATCGGACGACAGATAGACGTTTGCCTTTTGCCATATGGAGAGTCCGATAAGAAGGAGTGGCGAAGTAATCTTTGGTATTTTGTATCAAAATTTACTGAGTTGGATGCGAAACGTCTGTTTAAGATCTATAAACACGCGCTTAAACAGCAATCGCAGGAAGCCAATCTTAGGGATTCAAAGGATGCTGCAACAGCATCTTCAGATGGCGGCAAAACCAAGCGAAGTCGAATTGAAAATGGCACCACAGTTGATAAAGAAAAAGAACGTGAAAAGAGTAAAAAGAAGAAAAAGGATAAGGAGCGCGAGGTACGCTTTTCCGGAGGTGGAGCTGCAGCATCCGATGAAAAGTCTGGCCGGCGGAATTTTGTTCATGATTCGCCGATGAAACGAAAACGCGATGAGAATGATGCGGATACAGGAACTGCTGCAATTGGAGTTATGGGAAATGCTGGAATAAGCGACAACCTCAAAACAATGTCCTTTAAGCGACCTAATATGGACAATTCGCGTCCAAGTAGTCATGACGATCAGCAACGTAAGAAACATCATCGACCGACAGATGATTACTATGCCTCTGTGGTCGGCGGACCTGGTGGAGGTCAGCCTGCAGGTTATGATGGAAACAGTAGTGGGCGACGTACTGGAGGTCTCAGTTCTCCATCGAGTAGACGCTTCGAACAGCCTCCATCTGGCTATGGACCCGAAATGGATCGTTGGCATGGCCGTGATCGGTAAGTCATATAATAAGAATATATTCTGCTATAATAAATAATAATTTATTTATCTCACTTTTTCAGTTATAACTTTGATTATAAACGTGAACGTTACGATTCAATGTATGCACGTGGTGGAGGAGGAGGTACTGCCGCTGGGGGCTATCATCGTGATCATCGCGAACGTGATCGTGACCGACGGCCTGACAAACGCAGGTGTGTACTCTTGGCCGATTGTCGAAAGCTTCCAAAAGAAGTTGGCCACCATGGTGAATGTTTGTATTAAAAGCTTTCTCCTTATATAGGAAAATAGAAAATAACTCTTATTACAAATTTATACCTTATATATGTTTTCTAACCAAAATCGTGGATGGAGACTCCATAAAGTATATATTCCATATTCCATAGTCGAACTAGTTCTATTCGTCTGTTTCAATATAAACTAGTTTCTCAGTTTTGTTAATTAAGATATCGCCTTATGATTTACGAGATATATTTACGACTTACGAATTTTGATCATAATAGCCAAGTCAAGTTTTATTTTAACTTTTGTAGATACCCGTCCGCTATACCACAAGGACACGCGTACTCTAGCCATTACCTGCCGCCCAATTACTATATGCCAAATGGCATGATGTCCGGATTGCCGCCACCGCCTCCAAGCTATCGGGGTGAACCACGAGGCTATTCGGTTATGCCACGCGATTATCCCACTGATTACAGACGCAGCGACTATGATCGAAGAACGCAAACATGAGAAGTGTTGCTTGAAGAACCTCTATTTGTACATATTATTATTATTATTATTATTATTATTATTATTATTATTATTATTATTATTAGTTCGAATGGGGTGTATACATCGGGCGCTGGACTTTCATAAATTCTTCCGCTCACACAAATATTTACACAATAAACACAAATACATTTATATACACACACATGCACACAGACACACATAATTGCATACACATACATACATATATACAAACAAAATAGGTATAAACCATAGCTAAATATATGTACAAGTAATATATAGCAGCTATTTATAAATTTGTACTATAAATTAATAGCATATTCATATCTAATAGCATGTCGCACTTAGGATTGTCTGATGTTCATCAGGTAAAAATAATAAGGGACACATAACTAAGTTAATTTAATTATTTCCCCTTCCTTGTATAAAGCTTAGGCTTTAAGTATTGTTCATTACATTTTTTATACTGTACAGTTTAATTATGGACCATTGCCATTTAAGAAGTCCTTTGAAAACTTTTAAAGATACCCACAAAGAAACAAATTCTCACTATATATTAATAAAAACCATTAATAAATAAATAAAATAAATGAATAATTTAATTGTTATTAAAATTATAAAAAAAAACCACTTTGTAATCAAGAAAATCTTGATTATAAGAACTTGTTTTCAATGCCTGTGCTTAAGTACTTTTATATATCATATATAGAGATACCGTAATAAGGGACGACGAGTATGTAATTTAGTTAATACTAATATATTTATACGTATAGAGCGTATGTCGTAGCATCTGAAGTCTATAAATAATATATAAATATAATATAATATATCATTAAATTATAAAACATTACATTATAATTTCTCTTGATTATTCTTTTCGTTTCGACAAGGGTGACATATTGGGTATAATTATAAAATATATGTGACTGATAAGCAAAATTGTATTTCTAATTTCTTTTGTGGAAAAATATTTCAATAAAACTGTTGATTAAATAGGCTATATATTAAGTTTTGTGCAAATGTATGTACCAGGCTATCGGCGTCTATCCGTTTGTTTGGACCAAATTAGTTAAACGTGGTCGGATATTTCTATTTGCTATCAACAGTGTTATGTACAATTTTTCAGCACATAAAATTTTAGAGCACGCTTAAAAATTGATATTTTAAAACATACAAAGTAACATTATTTTTAGATAACTTAAAATCTATGCAATTGAAATTGGCTAAACAATTTCTATGGAATTTGTCTCGAGTTTTTTTTTACATTATAATTTCAAAATCTATTTGAAATTTCACACCGCAATTGTCCAAACAATTTTTGTAGAATTCATGACTTTAGAATTTTTTTATATTATGATTTCAAAGGCTTTACCACACCTCCTAAGAAGCGTCACAAAGTACTGTCTAAAATTAATATACTTTTTATCTTTTGCACATTTATTTTGAGGTGGATCTATCAAATGGTTGCTTCATTGTGTTTGACTTTTATTCCTTTTTTTTATATTATTGTCGTTTATCCTTGTTACATTCGTTATAGTAAAAGATGGTCAACAATAAAATCGTTCCGTTTATTTTATGTATTTTATTATTATTTTTTTTTATAGACAATTCACATTATTGGTTTCGAAGTGCGTGATTTATAAGAATAGAACCAAACAACTACAGCTAACAATTGAAAAAATTTATAAAAATAGAAAAAAATAATATTGTATATAGGTACATGTATATTTGTCCTAAGATTATAATAATAAGTATTATTGACTAATGATAAAAGCTACAATGACTCTTCGCTTTGCTGTGAGCCGCTTTGGAAATGTTGTAATGTTTACCAATTCGAAATTGAGTCTGTATCATATTTGGGATTGCGGTTAATTTTTTTCTTTTGCCACCTGACACTATCTTGTTTAATTACTATAGACAAATCGTTCGACGTATTAAATTAGTTCTAGAGCCTGTGGCTGTTATTCGATTGTTAATACGGTGAAGCACGACGATTGGTGATGCATTAGTTCTGGATTCGATTAGAAACTATCGTTTTAATTGGGAGATTGAGCATTTATGAAAAAAATTTTAAAGTAGTTATTTAAATAATCATTGAGATTGTGTATAACTGTAAAAGATATCTTTTAGTTCATATCAAGATATTTCAATGTATATCTTGGATGAAATAAATATGAAATACCTGATAAAATTTTATGAATTTTTGTTTTAGTTGTTATGATTGCCAATTTTTGTATATTTTTTCCCTAAAAGGCAACATCGTGCAACTCAGGCGTTGTGGGCATTATTTGTACTGTGAAAAAATGTTAGTCAATGGCGATGATGAAAGCAAATCGGTGATAGTATATATAAATATATATATATATATGTATATATAAATATACAAAGATACAAATATCATTATATTTTCATATATAAAAAGAAAGGCATTAGATACTAACCGGACTCGATGCCATTCCATTCGCTAACGACAGCATTATGTGAATGTGGATGATTTGGATGATCTTCGACAGAGCCTTCGTAAAGTTGCAAATCTGTAGCAATCTCACCGTGTTCCGTCATTTCATCAAAATCAAAGATTTCTGTTACTTTAACATGATTGGTGCTATTATCTGTATAATAATAGGCATATAGAGCATCATTATGTGTACTCATCTTAAGAACATGTTCAAAATTATCAACATCTACATTAACAGGCGTGGAACCACTACAAAAAGATAAATATATTAAATAGTTAATAGACGTAATTGGAGCAGATTATCACAATCTAAATCACAAACCACTCATCAACCAAAATGGAGAAACGCGGCCCATATAAACGACTCGAGTGCAATAATCCGGTTGCATCAAAGTGCGGCTGATCGTAAAGTGTAAATTTGTTAAAGAGTCTTAACTGTATCGCATTATTAAACTGGTCAATTAGTTCACGCATCTGTTTAGTCAATTTTGGTGTAAGACTTGTTATTTTGTAGACTGTCGCGAGGAAAAAGTCCATTGGAATTGTTGCTGGCAGGGAAAGTAATTTGATTCCACGATGCTTAAAAAGCCAATTGGCCAATCCTTTATTTGCCTGTTCAATATAATCCTGTATAACGTCCAATACAGTTTGTGGCATATTTGAGCTTAAAGCATCCTGCAAAGATAAGAATAAACATAATAATAATAAACAATAATCCAATTAAGCTGGATAATTGATTCTTGCTTACATTTCTATGTTTTTTACACTCATAACATTCGGGATCAAAGACGGGCGGTTTTGTTACTGTCTCAGACACGACAAAAGTTGATTGTACCGCAACACAACGACGACAATTAATCAAATTGTTTCGATGTAAAAACTGGAGGGCATCATCGAAACCCTGCTGACAGAATTTCGAAAGAAATTCGGGGCGTGGTGGGAAAAGGATTCGAACAAATCGATTTACATTTTGCCGTGAAATTTCAATACTCGTGTTGGCCCAATTGAAATGAAAGAGCTGTGAGCTTTGATCTCGTGGACAGATGTCGCTTTCGCCACAAAAAGGGCTAACCGTTATAGTATTCTCGTCAAGAACGGGCAAGTTATTTGAAAAGGCCCCGTCCATGTAGCGCACACCGCGAAATTTGGGTGGCAAAATTCCTGAGAAGCCGGGTATAAAACAGGCACAGAGTAATGCCTGAAGTACCTCATCTCGTGACTCAAACTCTGAAATAATGACATTTTGACCATCGTAGACACTGGTCAAAGAAATGTGGAGACGTCCATTGACTCGTTTATGTGCGTCTTCGGGCAGATGCTTCTGCAGACCCTGGAGTAAACAGGTCTGAATATTAAACGATGGACTGAATGGGCCAAGTGAATGACGACGTGCTTCATTAACAACCCGAAAGAAATCTGAAGTCATGCTACCCAAGGGTAAATCACAAAGTAAGCAACATGCTGCCAACGAACCAGCTGATGCTCCTCCAATCTTCTCGAGTAACAGATGTGGTGCAAAGTTTTTGAAACAGACGGCGACACCCACATGATAAATGCCTAGAAAACCGCAGCCAGCAAAGGATAAATTCATAGCTTACTCTTTTATTTTCTATCGTGGTTAGATTGTATATTATTTTTTTTCAATATCTTCTGTCTTTGCTACGCTAAGCGTTGTGATTCTTTGATTGCAATCAGCTGATGGGATGGCAGTACATATGTAACTATGAAATAAAAATAAATATCGATTATACACTTATCGTGTTTTTGCACTAAGCTTGGTTTAAATATATTTAACTAGATAAAAAACAATATTTTAACTTTTAACGCTTTTCTTTTATATATTTCACGAACTAATGAAAATGTAAATTTTGTTTGCAATGGATGGGGAATATATACATGCATATGTATGTAAATACATACATACTTATATTCAGTATATATATAGTATGTATGTATTACACACATACATGCATACATATATATATGCATACATATATATTTCGCTGGCCTAATATGTTTGTTTGTTAATGCGCCATCATTTGCTTGTTTTTCGAACCCGTGTTGAAAGTCTGATTTTTTCTTTTTTCCGACTTTAAGAGACTATAACCATTTAATTCAGAAATGATTTACGCGATTCATACCAAGGATACGCCTGACTTCGTGGTTTGGTCTGACATTGGGAGTTCAACTGCTTCCACGTCGGATACTTGTTATAAAATTTACACAAAGCAAAAACAGAATGCTTTATACGAACTGAAAAACAAATTTTGTTAATATATAATTATATTAATTAATATACCTATCGATATTACCACTAGGCATATAAACATATAATATAATCTAAAAAGTCAATTTAAAAAAAGTCAATAAAGTTTTTTTTTTTGCAACGTGGCCTGAATTTTATTTGATAATTATTCCCCTTCGGTGCATTACCTTGCAACTAAAAACAAGAAAGCAAAGTTATCTTCGTCGGGCCGAAGATTTTATACTCTTGAAATTTTAGAATTTAGAAGTATGTTACGGTAGCCCTTACAATGGATAAGAAAAGAAGGAGGTGAATCGTTTTCAGGAAGAAAGAAAGGGAGAAAAAAAAAGAAGAGGAAGAGAGTTGTTGGATGACCAGCAGAAAATAACGAGACAGAATTTTCGCTCTGCGACGGGCAGCAAATTATAATACATAATAGATTATAAATTAACATCAGTGGCAACAACATCAACAGCTGGGATAGCAGCAACGACAGCTACAGTGGCAACAACTCACTGTTGTGACTGTTAAAAAAAAAACAGCATCGACAACAGTTGCAGGCATCAACAACAACGAAAGCAACAACAGCAGCAACAGCGTTTGAGGTACAACCACGACGCAACAGCAGTCGCAGCAACAACAACAGTGGTGGTATTAGCAACAACAGCGAATACAATAATACCATTCACTCATCAACCACTGGCGATACAAGCTGTTATGAACCGACTTGTCAGTCACAGCCACCCTAAATAATAACTTATTTCAATTTACAAAATACATACAAAATACATACAGGACTCCACCGTAAACAGGAGGCGACTTTGATTGGACCGCAGGGAGGACCCACAAGCCTCACCTGACGCTGCCACGGCCGTACCTTGCATAGTTGTAAAATAGTAGAAATGACAACAGCTAGTAGTAAGATATGGGGCTGGTCCCAGCATGGAAACAATTTGTCCAAGACTGCGTTGCCTCTACTATATCTTATAAAGTCCATATATTTTTGTTTTTTAGTTTCCGTTTTAGTATAAAATAAGATAACTTTGTCCGCGACGCAGACTGTGGTCCAAGTAGGTAGCGATAGAAGCTTCTATATTTGTTGTCCAGTCTGCGTAACGTCCAAGTACTCATACCATTCAAGAGGCCGAATTTCCTGGGAGGCAGGAGCGACAAAATGATAACCGACAAATACCCTCATTCAACTCACCCAAATTTATGAGTATAGTACAGGAAATTTTGTATTGTTTAATGTGTTTTCAATTCCCACGAGTATAACACTTTAGCAGTAATTGCACAATATCAATTATTAGGTTATAAAGAAGGTTATATTTTTGTTTTTTTTTTTTTTGTGAAATTGTTAATAAATAAAAGTTATTAGGAATATTTTTTTTATTTATTTATATAAGTGAACATTAGAGATATTATAGGAAATAAGACCAAAATAACTAGTTAGTGTATGATTAATTAATGTAGTCAAAGTAGTTATTTTTGTTTTTATAATATTATTTATAAGAAAAAAAAATTCTTAGCATCTATTATCAAATGGTGAAAGACATAAGCGTGGCAGACGCATATAAACACACAGCTGGATTGGCGCATTTAAACACACATTGGCGGAGTCCAAGGAGCAAAATAAGTGGTGCTCGAAACCCAGATCGACAAGATGCTGTGAGGCACGCTCCACAAGAGTATAAAAAATACATAAATCATTTATTATTGAATTATTTATTATGTATAAAAGGAAATCCTTAAATATTAAAATTATGTGAATTTACAGAATACTCTAAAACATTTAGTTAAAATCGTATTGATAAATAAATATGGCTGCTATTTAAAAGCCTTGCCGCCTACTGGTACAACTTGTTCAAATAGAATGGACTGCTCCTCGGCAAAAGCGCGAAAATCTACACCATAATGTTGTATGAGTTTAGTAAGCATATTTACATCAGCTTCAGCATGGTGTGCAGCAAGAGCAGGTTGTCTAAACGTGCGTTCAAAGAGACTTGACACCTTATAGATACCACGGGGTGGATACTTCTTAACTGTGGCACAGTTTAAGCCAGAGAATAGCTGACGTCTTACTTGTAAATCGCGCGAGGTTCTCTTTGCTTCGAGTAAAATCATGTCTCCTTCATTGCCATCGTTAATTAATTTGCGTTTTCTAGCTGCTTCATCGCGCGGCATAGTTGGACGATTCGGTGTTGTATTGTTAACTGCTTCCCAATTCATTGGCTTGGGGTCTGTTGCAATAGACTGGTCTAACGGTGACTCAAACGTTTTCTTCAGTACCCTTTCAGTGATTACATCATTTGGAACAAATATATTGGCTCGCCTTTCGTCGATTTCCATAAAAGCCCGTAGCGAATCGACGCAAAGTGTCAATGGAGGTAAATGCAATTGCAGATTATCGAATGACTGTCTAATGATGGGGAAATCAAAGAACCAACCATTATGAGCTACCAAACAGACTGGTTGGGCCAGATGTTGAAGAAACTGAATTATCATTTGTGCCGAGTTTTTATCAAGCTTTGATTCACGCTCCAGTATATAATTGTTTAAGCCTACAAAAAAGTTTGTAATATGATACATGCGCAAACACGCAAATTTAGTAGAAGCGGTACTTGTTTTATATTCTACCTGTAATGGTTTCTGCAACAGGATCAATCAACATTGTGGGACGGAAAAGAACATTTAATTTATGTAGTACTCGGGGTTGCGGTGGAAGTACGTTTATCGGTAGCTCATAATGTAGATTTTGATCGTGTGTCTGCTTTTCTAAAGCATTGTATTTTAAAATGGCGGGATCGAAGGCGTAAATGCAAAGCTCCGTGATGCAGACTTTATTTATGCAATTTTGTGGTAAATTTGTCGTTTCCAAGTCGAGTACAGCGAATGTCGATATTTGTGTACTTTTTGTAGAGTTAGTACATGATGTTTTCGACATTATTTCAACACAACTAGTATTACGACTATTTCGACACGTAAACAAAAAAAAACTCTAGTCATGCACATGTTAAATAGTAAATATCGAACGACCACCACCAACTCCAAAGTTATCGAACTAAGTAAAAACAATCAAAGTTTGAATTTATTATAAAACTGAAAAGATAATACATTTCAGTTATTTACCATTCTTGCTAGCACAAATAGAACAGATATTAACATAAATATACATCTAGTTTTTGAGTAAATAATATACAAAAAATACATACGGTATTTGTAATAATCGATTGTGCTTAAATTCTTGAAGGATTTTCAATCCTTGTGTGTCAATTCTTATTTTTATAAATAATTATTTACTTTAAACATTTGGTGCTAATAACTTTGATTCTCGTCCATGGCACATACAAATGGGAGCTCAATTTTTAGTTATCTTAGAAATTGCTTAAATCTCAGAAGCCAATGATCTAGTTTCATCAGTTCTTGCATCGCGATCATGCTGATCACGTTTATTTGCTGAAAATTGCAAATAATCCATACGTGTGGCTGCTTCATATTCCTGAACAAGGCCGTCGACAATTTCACGTGATTCGTCGAGCTCATTAAGGTCATCTTTAAAGATATCTTCACGTCGAAATTGATCTAAAAAGGCTCCACGCTTACGAAGTTTGTCATATTGACTTAATGTACGCTCGAAAAGCGAACAAATGCTTGTGTGATTGGCCAACATAAGACCCGAGACACGGTGACTGCTCTGCACATATGGTGATGAACGGGATAATGCTACCTGTATAGAAGTTGGTCCCCATGGTATGAACTGTGCCAATTTACGTTAATGAGATTATTATTCATATAAGATGGATACCGCAGTGTGGTAGTGCTTACGCTCATAATGGTCGAGACCAGAGTATTGATTTGTGTGAATGTGGGATTCTGTATATGAAGGCGATCGCAGGCGATACGATTTAATGCCGTGTTGTCCAGTACAACAACGCTATCTGCAGCAGTGGTCAGGCGACGTAACGTTAACATAGAGTTATATGGTTGAACGACAACATCGCTGATCTCATCTTGATTGGGAAATACGCTGTAGGTTTGAATCAGCTTCTTGGGAAAGCGATCGGCAAGACGTTCCATTAGAAATGAACCCATGCCCGAACCGGTTCCTCCAGCAATCGAATGACACAGGACAAAACCTTCAAGTGAATCGCTGCCATCAGCTTCGCGATCGATTATATCAAAGATTTCCTCTTGCAATTTATCGCCTTGACCATAGCCTGATGCCCAGTTGTTGCCAGCGCCACCACCATGCTTAGATAAATAAACATTTTCGGGATTGTATAGCTATATACATAACATAAAATACAAATATACAATCAATTCAAGCTTGAATGAAACTCCGCCCTTTTTTACTAACTTTCGAATATGCCGATGTCATGATGGTATTAATGACACGTGGTTCCAAATCCAGTAGCACAGCACGTGGTATATAATGATCGTCATCGGCCTGGTAGAAAAACACATCCTTGCGGTCCATTCCATCTGTTGCGAATTCCTCCAATAAACCACTTGGTGAAATTCCATGTTCCACACACAATCGTTTCCAAAACTCAAAGCCAACTTTTTATAAGAATATTTATTAGTAATTGCAATTATAATAAAAAGAATACATGTTTTTGCTCGTACTTTGGTTCCCGCATTGTCCAAGCTGCAACGTAATTATTTCGCTTGGCATTTTTCTTGTAAATTGTGATTTCGATAACCTGTTTGAGCAGTCGTCTTTAATACGTTGGTTTGATCATTGAATGCCTACTGAGAGAAATTTAATTTTTTTAAATCACACTATATTAAAAACAATTAAGTTTGTTGTGAAACAATTTGATTAAAATTAAAAACATAGAAAAATGAAAAAGCGGGTAGTGCAGAAAAGTTACTTATCGATACCGCCTAATATGAAACTTAAAAAGTCACAATCGGTATATTAATATCGGTATCTCACGCCGGGTATGCCTTTCATGACAAAAAAGTCGTAAAATATGTTATGAACCGACTTGTCAGTTGTTACGGTAGCCCTTACAATCGATAAGAAAAGAAGGAGGTGAGCAAAAACATGTATTCTTTTTATTATAATTGCAATTACTAATAAATATTCTTATAAAAAGTTGGCTTTGAGTTTTGGAAACGATTGTGTGTGGAACATGGAATTTCACCAAGTGGTTTATTGGAGGAATTCGCAACAGATGGAATGGACCGCAAGGATGTGTTTTTCTACCAGGCCGATGACGATCATTATATACCACGTGCTGTGCTACTGGATTTGGAACCACGTGTCATTAATACCATCATGACATCGGCATATTCGAAAGTTAGTAAAAAAGGGCGGAGTTTCATTCAAGCTTGAATTGATTGTATATTTGTATTTTATGTTATGTATATAGCTATACAATCCCGAAAATGTTTATTTATCTAAGCATGGTGGTGGCGCTGGCAACAACTGGGCATCAGGCTATGGTCAAGGCGATAAATTGCAAGAGGAAATCTTTGCACAAGTCCTTGCAAAGAATTCGTGAAACTAAAATTGGCACAGTTCATACCATGGGGACCAACTTCTATACAGGTAGCATTATCCCGTTCATCACCATATGTGCAGAGCAGTCACCGTGTCTCGGGTCTTATGTTGGCCAATCACACAAGCATTTGTTCGCTTTTCGAGCGTACATTAAGTCAATATGACAAACTTCGTAAGCGTGGAGCCTTTTTAGATCAATTTCGACGTGAAGATATCTTTAAAGATGACCTTAATGAGCTCGACGAATCACGTGAAATTGTCGACGGCCTTGTTCAGGAATATGAAGCAGCCACACGTATGGATTATTTGCAATTTTCAGCAAATAAACGTGATCAGCATGATCGCGATGCAAGAACTGATGAAACTAGATCATTGGCTTCTGAGATTTAAGCAATTTCTAAGATAACTAAAAATTGAGCTCCCATTTGTATGTGCCATGGACGAGAATCAAAGTTATTAGCACCAAATGTTTAAAGTAAATAATTATTTATAAAAATAAGAATTGACACACAAGGATTGAAAATCCTTCAAGAATTTAAGCACAATCGATTATTACAAATACCGTATGTATTTTTTGTATATTATTTACTCAAAAACTAGATGTATATTTATGTTAATATCTGTTCTATTTGTGCTAGCAAGAATGGTAAATAACTGAAATGTATTATCTTTTCAGTTTTATAATAAATTCAAACTTTGATTGTTTTTACTTAGTTCGATAACTTTGGAGTTGGTGGTGGTCGTTCGATATTTACTATTTAACATGTGCATGACTAGAGTTTTTTTTTGTTTACGTGTCGAAATAGTCGTAATACTAGTTGTGTTGAAATAATCGGTTATCATTTTGTCGCTCCTGCCTCCCAGGAAATTCGGCCTCTTGAATGGTATGAGTACTTGGACGTTACGCAGACTGGACAACAAATATAGAAGCTTCTATCGCTACCTACTTGGACCACAGTCTGCGTCGCGGACAAAGTTATCTTATTTTATACTAAAACGGAAACTAAAAAACAACAAAAATATATGGACTTTATAAGATATAGTAGAGGCAACGCAGTCTTGGACAAATTGTTTCCATGCTGGGACCAGCCCCATATCTTACTACTAGCTGTTGTCATTTCATACTATTTTACAACTATGCAAGGTACGGCCGTGGCAGCGTCAGGTGAGGCTTGTGGGTCCTCCCTGCGGTCCAATCAAAGTCGCCTCCTGTTTACGGTGGAGTCCTGTATGTATTTTGTATGTATTTTGTAAATTGAAATAAGTTATTATTTAGGGTGGCTGTGACTGACAAGTCGGTTCATAACAGCTTGTATCGCCAGTGGTTGATGAGTGAATGGTATTATTGTATTCGCTGTTGTTGCTAATACCACCACTGTTGTTGTTGCTGCGACTGCTGTTGCGTCGTGGTTGTACCTCAAACGCTGTTGCTGCTGTTGTTGCTTTCGTTGTTGTTGATGCCTGCAACTGTTGTCGATGCTGTTTTTTTTTTAACAGTCACAACAGTGAGTTGTTGCCACTGTAGCTGTCGTTGCTGCTATCCCAGCTGTTGATGTTGTTGCCACTGATGTTAATTTATAATCTATTATGTATTATAATTTGCTGCCCGTCGCAGAGCGAAAATTCTGTCTCGTTATTTTCTGCTGGTCATCCAACAACTCTCTTCCTCTTCTTTTTTTTTCTCCCTTTCTTTCTTCCTGAAAACGATTCACCTCCTTCTTTTCTTATCCATTGTAAGGGCTACCGTAACATACTTCTAAATTCTAAAATTTCAAGAGTATAAAATCTTCGGCCCGACGAAGATAACTTTGCTTTCTTGTTTTTAGTTGCAAGGTAATGCACCGAAGGGGAATAATTATCAAATAAAATTCAGGCCACGTTGCAAAAAAAAAAAAAAACTTTATTGACTTTTTTTAAATTGACTTTTTAGATTATATTATATGTTTATATGCCTAGTGGTAATATCGATAGGTATATTAATTAATATAATTATATATTAACAAAATTTGTTTTTCAGTTCGTATAAAGCATTCTGTTTTTGCTTTGTGTAAATTTTATAACAAGTATCCGACGTGGAAGCAGTTGAACTCCCAATGTCAGACCAAACCACGAAGTCAGGCGTATCCTTGGTATGAATCGCGTAAATCATTTCTGAATTAAATGGTTATAGTCTCTTAAAGTCGGAAAAAAGAAAAAATCAGACTTTCAACACGGGTTCGAAAAACAAGCAAATGATGGCGCATTAACAAACAAACATATTAGGCCAGCGAAATATATATGTATGCATATATATATGTATGCATGTATGTGTGTAATACATACATACTATATATATACTGAATATAAGTATGTATGTATTTACATACATATGCATGTATATATTCCCCATCCATTGCAAACAAAATTTACATTTTCATTAGTTCGTGAAATATATAAAAGAAAAGCGTTAAAAGTTAAAATATTGTTTTTTATCTAGTTAAATATATTTAAACCAAGCTTAGTGCAAAAACACGATAAGTGTATAATCGATATTTATTTTTATTTCATAGTTACATATGTACTGCCATCCCATCAGCTGATTGCAATCAAAGAATCACAACGCTTAGCGTAGCAAAGACAGAAGATATTGAAAAAAAATAATATACAATCTAACCACGATAGAAAATAAAAGAGTAAGCTATGAATTTATCCTTTGCTGGCTGCGGTTTTCTAGGCATTTATCATGTGGGTGTCGCCGTCTGTTTCAAAAACTTTGCACCACATCTGTTACTCGAGAAGATTGGAGGAGCATCAGCTGGTTCGTTGGCAGCATGTTGCTTACTTTGTGATTTACCCTTGGGTAGCATGACTTCAGATTTCTTTCGGGTTGTTAATGAAGCACGTCGTCATTCACTTGGCCCATTCAGTCCATCGTTTAATATTCAGACCTGTTTACTCCAGGGTCTGCAGAAGCATCTGCCCGAAGACGCACATAAACGAGTCAATGGACGTCTCCACATTTCTTTGACCAGTGTCTACGATGGTCAAAATGTCATTATTTCAGAGTTTGAGTCACGAGATGAGGTACTTCAGGCATTACTCTGTGCCTGTTTTATACCCGGCTTCTCAGGAATTTTGCCACCCAAATTTCGCGGTGTGCGCTACATGGACGGGGCCTTTTCAAATAACTTGCCCGTTCTTGACGAGAATACTATAACGGTTAGCCCTTTTTGTGGCGAAAGCGACATCTGTCCACGAGATCAAAGCTCACAGCTCTTTCATTTCAATTGGGCCAACACGAGTATTGAAATTTCACGGCAAAATGTAAATCGATTTGTTCGAATCCTTTTCCCACCACGCCCCGAATTTCTTTCGAAATTCTGTCAGCAGGGTTTCGATGATGCCCTCCAGTTTTTACATCGAAACAATTTGATTAATTGTCGTCGTTGTGTTGCGGTACAATCAACTTTTGTCGTGTCTGAGACAGTAACAAAACCGCCCGTCTTTGATCCCGAATGTTATGAGTGTAAAAAACATAGAAATGTAAGCAAGAATCAATTATCCAGCTTAATTGGATTATTGTTTATTATTATTATGTTTATTCTTATCTTTGCAGGATGCTTTAAGCTCAAATATGCCACAAACTGTATTGGACGTTATACAGGATTATATTGAACAGGCAAATAAAGGATTGGCCAATTGGCTTTTTAAGCATCGTGGAATCAAATTACTTTCCCTGCCAGCAACAATTCCAATGGA